>CM053621.1:5761970-5782559 GCA_028646535.1 Procyon lotor | reverse complement strand
AAACCATGTTTCTTTTAAAAAGACTTGTGCACTTGCCCAGGCTCAAGGATATTAAAATCTAGCACATAAAGCCCATTACTAGAGGTAGAAATACAGGCAATATACTATTACGGCAACAACCATCAATTATAGTTAAGAATTTTTCTGTAACAACCGAATGGATAATCAAATATTGCAACAACTCAAGTATTACTGAGCAAAGTGCATTTCTACAGTATTCAGTGTTGCTATTCAGTTTTCTAACTTAAAACAGCCTGTGATAACTGGCAGCAAAGAAGGTCCTTGCAATAGACTGCCTGAAACATTTATTTCTTGAGAGAGAGAGAGAGAGAGAATAGGCTGAAGGAGCAGAGCGAGAGAAGGAGAGAATCTTCAGCAGATTCTGCACTGAGCCTCAAGCCTGATGTGGGGCTCAATCCCAGAACCCTGAACTCATGACCTGAGCCAAAACCAAGAGTCAGATACCTAACCAACTGCACCACCCAGCACACTCCCACACCACATTTTATTAACTGAGTCAGTTCCAAGGTCCTGCCCAAGGTCTGATGGAGAGGAAGTAGATTCTATTTCTTGACGGGGAGTCACAAGGTTCTGGAAAGGCGCATGGGGCTGGAAACATTGCTGTGAACATTTTCGGAAATGATAATCTGCCACATTAACTGTATGAGATACATCTCTCTGGTCTCGGTTTCCTCATCAGTAAAATGGGGATAATAATAGTGTCTACCGTGTTAAGAAAGAATCACATAAAATAATGTATTTAGGGTACTTAGCCCTGTGCCTATGATGTACCAAGTGGTCAGTGAAAATTAAAATTTTTTGTTCATAACAGCTATTGTTGACCAATGAGGCATCTTGGTGTGGCTGAAGCAGGGTGTTGTGAGTTGAGCTGTGTCTCCTAAAAAGATATGTTCAAGTGTTGACCCCTGGCACTGGTGAATGTGACCTTGCTTGAAAATTGAGTCTTTTGAAGATGTAAATTAAGATGCGGTCAAATGGGATTAAGGTAGACCGTAAGTCCAATTGCCATTAACCTCATACAAAGAGACACAAACACACAGG
Organism: Procyon lotor; assembly: GCA_028646535.1. Lineage (NCBI taxonomy): Eukaryota > Metazoa > Chordata > Mammalia > Carnivora > Procyonidae > Procyon > Procyon lotor. The sequence continues at coordinate 5,781,497 of CM053621.1, read as the reverse complement.
AAGAATGCCATGTGACAAGGGAAGAAACCAGTGGGATGCAAAGAACTCTGAGGATCACTAGCAGCCCCTAGAAGGAGCAGAGGGAGAGGGAGAGAGATCTGAAGCAGAGCACAGAGCCCAACTTGGGGCTTGATCCCATGACTTTGAGATTGAGACCTGAACCCAAATCAAGAGTCAGACGATTAACTGATGGAGCCACCCAGGCGCCCCACCAATCCCACTTCAATGTGACAACCATCATTAACAGTTTGGAATATTTCATACATATTTCTTTTTCTTTTCTTTTCTTTTTTTTTAATATTTTATTTATTTGACAGAGAGAGAGAGATCACCAGTAGGCAGAGAGGCAGGTGGAGAGAGAGGGGGAAGCAGGCTTCCTGCCGAGCAGAGAGCCTGATGCGGGGCTTGATCCCAGGATCCCGGGGCCACGACCTGAGCCGAAGGCAGAGGCCTCAATCCACTGAACCACCAAGCACCCTTCTTTTTTTTTTTAAGATTTGATTTTTAAGTAAGCTCTACACCCAACATGGGGCTCAAAATCGCTACCCTGAGATCAAGAGTTGCATGCTTTTCCGACTGAGTCAGCCAGACGTCCGTCCTTTTACGTATTTCTATAAATATGTTCAATAATTTGTGCCCAATGTGCATACAGTGTGTTTTTCAACAGTGAGATCAATTGGTATGTGTTCTTTTCCTACACGTTAACATATGTGGGAGATCAGGCCCAGAGCCACTGAGTTACCCTACTCCAGAGGGCATCCTGGCAAAGAACACAACAGGTTGGAGAGGAAGCATCACAGGAACCACCCATGCCATGAAGATTCAGCACTGTGGACAGGGGCAAGCTCACTCTTCCACTCCCACTCCTGGTAGTAGGGTTATTAGGACAGACATAGTGGCTAAGATGTCCCATTGCCTTTGGGAAGCTCAGAGTCATATGGCAGAAACAGCTGTGTGTTTGAATAATGACTTAATAATAATATATGTGGATTACATTCTTATTCAAGAAAAAACCAATACCAGTAATGATAATTATTATCATTTCTTGAGTACACTGGGCTAAGCACTTTGGTGCATCATCTCAGAGAATCCTCATAACCACACTGTGGTGGGAATCGTGATCTTATTTTGCAGGTAAAGAAACTAAAGCTCTGAAAGGTGAATTAACAGGAGGGAATGGTCGTGATCTTATAAGTACACATCCTACTGCCTTCCAGGAAAAGCTCTAGACACGGTATTTAGGATGCAAATGTCGGTGGCAGGGTAGGACATTCAGTCAACTGGCCTTGGGGCGTTAAGCACATTCCCACAACAGATTTGCTTGTCACCTGCCTATTTATTTATTCATGCTGCGTTAAGAACTCTGCTGAACCCACTCATCTTTTACTTACTTCAGCACAGGGACAACGGACACGTGTCTCCTGTAACACCCTTGAGGACTGTGGCCAAGTCTTGTATGGGCTTTTGTCTGTGGAGGCATCCAGAGCAGGACGCCCTTATTCAGGGTGTCCCCAGACCTGCGGGTGGATGGCCCAGGATGACCTCTGCTGGCCTCCTCTCGCCCCCTGCTGTCTGCTTTCCATACTGCGGCCGGCGTCATCTTTCTACAAACAGCTTATCTGACCCCCCTCAGGCCACCCACCAGACTTGGGGTGCAGTCAGAGCTCCCTGCCCCACCCACAACCTGGCGGCCGTTGTACACAGACCCTGCCCACCCCTCCCGTTCTGCTCTCACAACGTGCCCTTGAGAGTGTGGCGATGCCAAGCTGCCGAGGGCACCCACGTCTTGCCACCGGTCAGCCTGGTCCAGCCTCATCCAGGGAGCCTGTCTCCTGAGGGGCCAGCCTTCTCCACAGGCAAGAGTCCACTCTTTACGGCTCCTGGCAGGCGTCTTGGCTATTCACCAAGCGAGCACATTTTGTCGTCATCACTATCCCCATCAACAGCGAGAGGACATTACTCTGTGGATGCCTTCCCAGAGCTGCACATCATTTCCCAGGAGGTGCCGAAACAGCCTGGCTTCCTTCACTGGGTCAGTTCCCCGGGTGACCTTAAGACACACCCCTGTCACTTGAAGTGTCTGACTGCTTCTTTAAGTCTTTCAGAGTAGTTGTGCCTAAGCGTTAACTTATAGGGGCACCTGGCCGGCTCAGTCAGTGAAGCGTCTGACTTCAGTTCAGGTCACAATCCCAGGGTCCTGGGATGGGGCCCCACAACTGGCTCCTTGCTCAGCAGGGAGCCTGCTTCTCCCTCTGCCTGCTGCTCCCTCTGCTCATGATCTTTCTCTCTTGCTCACTTTCAAGTAAATAAATAAAATCTTTAAAAAAAAATAAACTTGAAGCATTTACTTATAAAAATGCATGCTCTTTTTATTAGAAATGGATTTATTTTGTTTTTTATTTTTCGAATGGCTTTCTTCTGATTTTCCCTTTTTAGAATATAGTTGGTCATTATTGTGAGTTTTGCAAATTACGTGTAGGGAGAGACTACCTTAGTCACGAAGTTTCTTTCAGCATAGGTAAGTGAGGTCATAAAATATCTGTGCTAAAAGGGAGCTGTGGATCTGATGAGCTGTCCGCATGACCCAGGTTCTGACCCAGCCCAGCTCTCAGGTTGACCTTGAAGAGCAAAATTGTTAATTGTCTTTTACATCTGGGTTTCTAGGCTGTCTACTGATGACACACTTTGATTGTGTGTCCCAAACCCTAAATGATCTGGGAACAGTAGTCAGATCAGGAAGGACCTCAAATGCCATCCCAAGGGCTTTTAACTTAATCCTGAAGACAGTAGGAAGCCACTGAAAGTTTGCCATTTTTTTCTTGGTTTATATAAAAAAATAACATGTGCAAGGTAAATCTTCAGTTTTTCCCCATTTTTAAAAAAAGATTTTATTTTTATACTTGACAGGGAGAGAGAGTACAAGCAGAGGGAGCAGCAGGCAGAAGGAGAGGGAGAAGCAGGCTTCCCACTGAGCACGGAACCCCATGTGGGCTCAATCCCAGGACGTTTGGATTATGACCCAAGCCACAGGCAGATGCTTACTTGACTGAACCACCTAGGTGTCCTCCTCATTTTTTAAAAAAATATTTTATGTACTTATTTGACAGAGAGAGAGACCATGAGAGAGGGAACACAAGCAGGGAGTGGTAGAGGGAGAGGCAGGCTCCCCGCTGAGCAGGGAGCCTGACCTGGGGCTTGATCCCAGGACCCCGGGATCATGACCTGAGCCAAAGGCAGACGGTTGACAGCTGAGCCACCCAGGCACCCTACCCTCCTCATTTTTAAAAATTGATCAATTTATTCTTTTTGGTAATCTCTATGCCCAATGTGGGGCTTGAACTCATGACCCTGAGATCAAGAGTCACATGCTCCACCGTCTGAGCCAGCCAGGTGCCTCTTCCCCATTTAAAAAAAAAAAAAAAAAAATATATATATATATATATATATATATATATATATATAATTTATTAATTTGAAAGAGAGAGAGAAATAACAAGAGAGAGTGAGTATGAGCAGGGGGGAGAGTAAGAAGCAGGCTCTCCACGGAGCAGGGAGCCTGATGACGGACTCGATCCCAGGACCCTGGGATCAAGACCTGAGCCAAAAGCAGACATTTAACTGACTGAGCCACCCAGATGCCCCACCCCATTTTTAATAAAGTGTTTATTTTGAAATAATTCTTTTTAAAGATTTTATTTATCCATTCGAGAGAGAGGAGAGAGATCACAAGTAGGCAGAGAGGCAGGCGGGGAGGCAGGGGGAAGCAGGCTCCTCGCTGAGCAGAGAGCCCGATGCGGGGCTCGATCCCAGGACCCTGAGATCATGACTGAGCCGAAGGCAGAGGCTTTAATCCACTGAGCCACCCAGGTGCCCCTTGAAATAATTTTTTTTAAAAGATTTTATTTATTTATTTGATAGAGAGAGATCACAAGTAGGCAGAGAGGCAGGCAGAGAGAGGGGGGGAAGCAGGCTCCCTGCTGAGCAGAGAGCCAGATGCAGGGCTCGATCTCAGGACCCTAAGATCATGACCTGAGGTGAAGGCAGAGGCTTTAACCCACTGAGCCACCCAGGCGCCCCTATTTTGAAATAATTTTAGACTTACAAAAAGTTCCCAAAAAAATTGTGCAGCGATTTCTCATATACCTTCCACCCAGCTTCCCCTAATCATAATATCTCACATAAATAAATGTAGTCTGTTATCAAAACCAGGAAATCACCACCAGCATAATGCTGTTTGCCAAACTACAAGACTCATCCAGTTTCACCAGTTTTTACACACATTCTGTGTGTGTGCTCCATTCTGTGGGATTCTACCACATGTACACGGATCTGTGTAACCACCACCACAACTGGGTTCTGCTTCTCCACTACAAAATGCGTTTCTCTTTTTTTAAAAGTCCCACCTACTGTGGGGCTCAAACTCAACCTCTGGGATCAGGAGTTTTATGTCTATTGACTGAGCCAGCCAGGGACTCCAAAATGTGTCTCTTTTTCACAGCTGGGTGCTTTAAGGTAATTGTGCGTAAAGGTAATTGTGCATTTGGGGGGGGTCACAAATATGACTAAAAATATTCACAGTAGGGTTGCCTAGGGGGGCTCCGTTGGCTAAGTGATTGCCTTTGGCTCAGGTCATGATCCTGGAGTCCTGAGATCAAATCCCGTATCAGACTCCCTACTCAGCAGGGGGTCTGCTTCTCCCTCTAACCCTTCCCTTTTTTGTGCTCTCTCTCTCTCATTCTTTCTCTCTCTCAAATAAATAAAAATCTAAAAAAAAAAAATCGATAGTAAATCACTACATAGATTACGCAAAGGGGAAAAATGATGGGACATTTTCCCATCATTTTATTTTCTTTTGACCATGAAGTTGGACAGATACATTTTTTAAAGGGTTAGGAGATTTGTTCTCACATTTAAAAACATATTTTATTTATTTATTTTGAAAGAGAGAGAGAGCACAAGCAGGAGGAGCAGCAGGCAAAGGGAGAAGGAGAGGCAGTTTCCCTGCTGAGCAGAGAGTCCGATGCTGGACTCTATCCCAGGACCCTGAGATCATGACCTGAGCCAAAGGCAGATGCAAAACAACTGAGCTACCCAGATGCCCCTGTTTTCACATTTTATGAAACTAAAGCCCCATTCACTGCTCAGTAATTTTAACCTCGTTGCATCAAATTTCTTTATTTTTATCAGAGGACTTCAAACTAGGAACCAAATTATGTGGGATGTCATGACACATCCCCTTACTGTATCCTTTTTAAAAGGAATCATAAGAATAATTAGTGAAATAATTTTGATAATGATTCAGTAAAGTGAATTTCAGTCTTGACTGTACATTAGAAACATGACACTGAAAAGATTTTTTATTTTTATTTCTTTATTTTTTATTTTTTTTTAAGATTTTATTTATTTGACAGAGAGACACACAGCGAGAGAGGGAACATAAGCAGGGGGAGCAGCAAAGGGAGAGGGAGAAGCAGGCTTCCCACCGAGCAGGAAGCCTGACACAGGGCTCGACCCCAGGACCCTGGGATCATGACCTGAGCCCAAGGCAGACGCTTAACGACTGAGCCACACAGGTGCCCCTGATTTTTTATTTTTTAAAAGATTTTATTTATTTATTTGGAGAGAAAGAGATCACAAATAGGCAGAGAGGCAGGGAGAGAGAGAGAGAGAAGCAGGCTCCCTGCTGAGCAGAGAGCCCAATGTGGGGCTCGATCCCAGGACCCTGAGATCATGACCTGAGCCGAAGGCAGAGGCTTTAACCCACTGAGCCACCCAGGCACCCCTTTTAATATTTTTTTAAAGATTTATTTATTTATTCGAGGAGGGAACAGATGGAGAGAGTCCTCAAGCAGACTCCTTCCTGAGCTTGGAACGCAATGTGGGGTTCAATCCCATGACCCTGCGGTCATGACAATAGTCAGCCATTTAACCAACCTAGCCACCCAGGGGCCCCAATTCTTTTAAGTAATCTCTACATCTGACGTAAGGCTCAAAACTACAACCCCGAGATCAAAAGTCGCACACTCCAGCGAGTGAGTCAGCCAGGTAACCCCCAAAGATATTTATCTAACAGATTCACAGAAACATTGTAACACAGGGGCGCCTGGGTGGCTCAGTGGGTTAAAGCCTCTGCCTTCGGCTTAAGTCATGATCTCAGGGTCCCAGGATCGAGCCCCCTCTCTCTCTGCCTGCCTCTCTGCCTACTTGTCATGTCTCTCTCTCTCTCTCTCAAATAAATGAATAAAATCTTAGAAAAGAAAAAAAAGAAACACTGTAACACAGAGGAACTGCCAATTACAGAGGTAGGCCAACCAAGAGGTTGGGACTGGATAACCATATGCAAAAGAAAGAAGTTGCATCCCTATTTCACACCATATACACAAGATCGATTCAAAGGCTCAGTGACAGGGATCACTAGTTCTTCCCTCCACACAGCAGTATTTCTCAGCACCCACTTCTCTATGAAAAACAGGAGTTAGATGACAAGGCTCCTTGGCATTTGAAAAGTAACCCTAAGAACTGTATTATGCAAAGTGAGATCACTCGAGGCTCCTTGGCATTCAGTTCCATGAACTTGCCTTTTTGAACTGCAGATCCTCGCTAACACCTGTCAGAAGCTGACAAGATGGAGGGAGGGGCTGGGTGTGGCGGCGAGAATGGAGAGCACGGAGGAGTTTCCAGGACTCAGATTTGCACTGTGGTGACAGAATCTAATGCTGGGGCAGGAAAGCGAGCTCTAGGAGACTCTGAGGAACAGGAGACAGACAGACTGCTGTCTTCTTCAGCACCTAAACAGGGCCAGCATTTTTGGCAAGTATTGAATTGCATGAGATCTAAGAAGGCATTTCTCAGCAATGTGTGTTACTTTGTAACTACTGGACTCTGTGCATGTTTTCCCTCCTCAGTAAGAAGTAGTTGTGGCAACACTGCTAAGAACCATTGAGCCTAAGAATCATTGAACCGAAAGGTATTGTTTTAAAGTTGTGAGGAAAGAACAAATAAAAAGGATGAGATTAATCATTTATCTGCTCACCTATTTTGTGGGCTATGTATGCACTTTATATACCCTGAGTTTTCTCCCTGGATCTCCCCCTTCTACTTCTCCGAATTCACCCTGAAGTCAGCCAGGGGCTGACTGCATCACGGAGAGAGATAGTAGGGGACAACACAGAAGGAATCTTTGGGGTTTTCATTTTCCAAAGTCGAAAGTGCGTACGTGGAACGATACTCAAGATACACACTGTGGGGGCGCCTGGGTGGCTCAGTCGTTAAGCGGCTGCCTTTCGGCTCAGGTCATGGTCCCAGAGTCCTGGGATCGAGAGCCCCGCATCGGGCTCCTTGCTCGGCAGGAAGCCTGCTTCTCCCACTACCAGTCCCTCTGCTTGTGTTCCCTCTCTGGCTGTGTTACTCTCTGTCAAATAAATAAAATCTTTAAAAAAAAAAAAAAAAGATACACACTGTGGAAGAAGATGCAGAACGGCTTGGTTAGTTTGCTAGAGTTCACGTGTGTGGGAAAGAGAGCTGCGTAACCCTCGTGGGCAGATGGCTCCTTGGAGAATGGCTGATTTCAGGTCTGGAGCAGGAAGTGTACAGGTTGAGCATGGCAGCTATCAAAGACTACCGGAGTCCTATCAAATCATCTCAGGTGCCAAGTTCAAGAGTCTCCCATAGGCCAAGGAGGGGATGATCTGAGTACCGATTAGGATAACTCAAGCAGGCTAAAATGTAGCAAATACATTTAAATCAATAAACTCGAGGTGCTGGAAGCCTCAATAGGTGAAGCATCTGACTTTTGGTTTCTGCTCTGGTCACGGTCTCAGGGTCCTGGGATCGAGCCCCGTGATCAGTGGGGAGTGTGCTTCTCCCTCTGCCTCTGCCCCTCTGCCTCCTTGTACACTTGCTCTCTCTCTCTCAAATAAATAATCTTTTTTTTTTTTAAGATTTTATTTATTTGACAGAGAGAAACACAGCGAGAGAGGGAACACAAGCAAGGGAATGGTAGCAGGAGAAGCAGGCTTCCTGCCGAGCAGGGAGCCTGATGCGGGACTCGATCCCACGACCCTGGGATCATGACCTGAGCCGAAGGCAGACACTTAACGACTGAGCCACCGAGGCGCCCCATCAAATAAATAATCTTTAAAAAAAATAAATCTATAAACTCATAATCATACTTTAAAAAAAAAGCCTCACTTTGGCAGGTGCTAGTAAACCAACTCATTATCTTGCAAACTGGCAGACGAAAGGAAAGAAAACAAGCATTTGTTCTGCCCTCTGAGAATGGTACCTCAATAACCAACTAGATAACAAAAGAGTTGATTAAGGGAAGATTCCGCCTAATACGGGAAGAGGAAGAGATGCACTCAGCATGTCACTGTTTTGCAACTTCTAATGAATTAATAACAGACGGAGGCCAAGAGCCCAAACAGCGTCCAGTGTGAGAGGCAAGCTGCACACCCCACCCTGAGGAAGGAGTCTCGCTCAAAACTGGAATCTGGGGGCGCCTCTCTGTCAAATAAATAAAATCTTAAAAAAAAAAAAATTAAAAAAAACAAACAAACAAAACTGGAATCTGGTTCTGATGAAGCCATTAGATGTCTAGACTGTGAGAGAGCCTGGCGTGGATTGCATCGCCAGGAGCCTTGTCACGTGGGTCAGATCTCAAGTGCCAGCTCAACGGCAGCACAGGGAACAGAGGAGTGTGTGAAGCCACATAACCGGGCATGCGATCAGCAGACCCTTACAAGAGAAAAAGGCAGAGATGGAGGGAACCAATATCAAAAGGGACTTAGCCACATGGAGCAATTGTAACATAAGTGCTTCATGAGTATCTCGAGCCAAAGAAAGAGTAAAACAACCTGGGACACTTGAATAGTGATATTTTGTTGTGTCGAGGAATTACTGTTAAAATTAGACATATAATGATGTTATCCTGAGTGTGATCCCTAAAAGGAGTCCTTGTATATTTGAGGTCCATTCTGAAATATTTACGAGTGAAATACTAAAGTGTCTAGAATTTGCTTCAAAGTAATCTATTGGGTGGGGGGACACATGACGCAAGACTGGCCATGAGTGGACAGTGGTTGAAACTGGGCAATGGGCTCAGGGTGGGGTCATTACGCTGTCCTCTAGACTTTAGCATATGTTTAGAATTTCCCTCAAAAATTTCAAATAAGGGTGTGTACACCTGGGAGAGGGAGGATATATAGAACTAGTTGCTAGGACCTGCATGGATTATCTCTGGAAGGACAAAAGGAGTCGGTAGCAAGGTAGGCATCTGGGGTCAGGAGTTGGAGGGAAATGCAAAGGGGAAGGAGGAAGACTTTTCATTGTATCCTTTTATGTCTGTTAAGCATATAAATGGCTTATCTAAAAAAGTAAAATGGATTTACTGGTCAAGTCAGACAGCCAGAGGCAGAAACAGAAAGAAGGGTGGGGCTTCAGGGGCACCTGGGTGGCTCATCTGCCTTCAACTCAGGGCATGGTCCTGGGGTCCTGGGATTGAGCCCCGCATTGAGCTCCCTGCTCAGTGGGAAGCCTGCTTCTCCCTCTGCTTGTGTTCCCTCTCTAAATAAATAAAATCTTTAAAAAAAACAAAGGAAGAAGAAGAAGAAGGGTGATGCTTCAATCCAGACCTCCTTCGGCTGAGGGAGGAAGATAAGTGGTGGAAACAGAGGTCTGTGGGTCGCAGAATTGAGGGCTCTGACTTGGGCAGAGTTAGTGAGGGGGATGCAAGATGCTGGGGGGGGGGGATCAGGTGGGTGGTGCCCCCCAGCAAAAGGGACTGCAGAATCTTCCATCCCCGTCTCACAGGTGAGGAAGCCAAAGCCTGGAGAGGTGAAAGGAACCCTGAACAGGATGTAGAAGCCGAAGAGAAGGCTGGAGCCTTAGACATCACATACACCAAGAAGGTGGATGTCTCCACAGCAACCTGTGTGGCTCAATTTTAGAGGGCCACTCTGGCACTGGGCAGGATGCCAGGACCGCAGCACAACCACAGAGAGAGACAGGGGTGGGAGTCCCCAGAAGGACTGGGGTTTGGGTGAACCTGAATTCTAGCACACTAAGGAAGTGATTGTTTTTGCACACCTGCATTTGTGGCCTGTACACTGTAGTAATGGGCCCTAGGAGACCATCTCTCTGTGGCTCTACTTCCTCATCTGTAAAATGGGATTAAGGAGGATCTCCCTCTTAAGATCTGAGAAACTTCATACTTAGCACACTAGGTGAGGGCATAGGTATGAAGGGGGACCTATTTTAGATATGAAGATTTTAGAGAAGTCTTCTTTGAGGAAATGATATTTTAAAATCCCTTTTCTTTTTAAAGATTTTATTTATTTGTCAGAGGGGGAGAGAGAGAGAGAGAGAGAATGCACAAAATGCACAAGCAGGAGGAGCAGCAGGCAGAGGGAGAGGGAGAAGCAGACTCCCCGCTGAGCAAGGAGCCTGATGCCTGATGTGGGATTCGATCCCAGGACCCTGGGATCATGACCCGGGCTGAAAGCAGATGCTTAACCCACTGAGCCACACAGGCATTCCAAGGAAGTGATATTTTTATTGAGATTTGAAGAGTAAGTAGGTATTAGCCAGAGAACGAGTGGTATGTTAGTTAGAATATTGGTCTGAATGTTGTAACAAAGGCGTAATGGGGGATAGAATAAGGTAGAAGTTTCTCTCTCTCTCATCCTCTCTCTCTCTTATTTAACTTTTCTCAGTCCAGGGCTGATAGGGCAGCTCCTCAGTGTCAGGGATTCAAACTGTTACCTCGTAGTCCAAAATGGCTGATTTAGCCCCTGCCATAACACTAACATTCCAGCCAGCAGGAAGGAAAATGGAGAGCATGCTTCTTTCCTTTAATGCCATGACCTAGAAGTTGGACATCACATGGCCCACATTCCTTAAGCCACAAATTCAATCAAACGAGAAATACAGTCTTCCTCTGTCTGTGTACTCACTTATCACTCAGGCATCCAGTACTAAGAGAATAAGAGAAGAATGAATATGAGGGAGTAGTTAGTTTTCTCGGCCACAAGCAAGAGGAAGAACGTCCCAGGCAGAGGCAACCATATGTGCTCACAAGGGCTTTCAGAGCAAGCCGTATTTGAACTGGATATTGAAGACGGTTAGGGGTGAGCCACTCGGGGAAGATAGTCCAGACAGAGTCATGAAGTCCTGAGAAGTGTGTGTCTCTGGGGACATGAACTTCAACATGGCAGAGAAGTCAGAGCAAGAGAATTCTCGGGAGCTGCTGCTGTGGCCTTCCTTCCCACCCACCATGTGACAGGTAATCACACATCGAGGAGGTCATGAAATCTGGCCAGTGTCAGAGTCTGGCCCCTGTGACGTCCAGGTGGAGTCAAGACCCAAACCCAAGTTCATAGGATGCTTGCGGCTTAAAGTCTCCATTTGTGTTTCCTTCTGTGTGTTAAATTACACTCCCTAGACTCCCTGGACATGGAATCCAGTGATCACGATTTTTTTTAAGCTCCCCAGGGCATTCCAAGGTGCAGTCAGGATTGAGAACAACTGGGTGGACCATCCTTCTATATCCCAGAGCACGTTCTGGTGATGCCCGATTCCTTATTTCTGCTCTCCGGATGCTTGCGACTGTGGTATGCCGAAGCAGAGCAATTCACGCTCGGTCCTCAGCAGAAGAGCCCTGGCTGAGTTATTCCCACACCTCTGCATCCCTTATGCAAGAAAAGGAGCTGAGAGTATCTTCCCTCCTCTTCGTGTGTCTTTTTTCCAGCAGGACTCCCACCTGGTGGGAAACCGGGAGTTGAGCTTGGCTGGGCAGGCAGGCTAGCTGCTGGGGCTGCCTCTTCCCTGCAGCCAGCTCTGAATTCTGACTCCCGAAATGGTCCAGCCCCCACCGCCACACCTCCTCTGAGGCAGAGGCTGCATAAACAAGAGGGCCACCTAGCTCACTTCCTCTGCCTGCCGCTGGCCCCTAGCCCGCCCAGTGCAGGCAGGGAGGGGAGGGGGACAGAAGGGGAGGCTGGAAGAGAGAACCTGGGAACCAGCCCTTTGGCTCCTGTGCTCTCCTGCATGAGTTCCACATCCTAGGGAGCACAAGCAGGTGGCCCCAAGGACTCTCCTGTTTAGAACCACCCCTTCCCTTGACATCCGGAAGAAGACGTCCCGTCTCAGGCAATATGAGACTCCCACCTCCAATGTAAGGTGTAAAGGCTGCAGCCTGCTTCTTCAGGAACCTGGGGCTCCTACGTCTGCTGCCCCTTCTCGCTGACCCAGGGTCCCTGTCTCTCTGCTTCATTCCCACATCACACCATAAATCCAAGATGACTGTCTGAACCAGAATGCTCCCCCAGCTCTGAGAGTGACCCAAGGTAAGGGCAGCCCAAGGCAGGAAACTTCATATTCAGCCTTTGCACGCTTAAATGTGCATGGTCATACACTTCTGGGTTAACTAGGAGTTTTTTGGCTATAAGCTAGTTACGAGTGAAACCCATCTGAAACAGGCTTAAGCTAAAAAGGGAAGTGATTGATTCATATAATTGGAAAGTCCAAAAGGAGATTTCAGGTCTTGGTACTTGGTACTTTTTTCCCGTCTCCTCTCTTCCTTTTCTCCTTTTGTATCTCTTATGTCTTCTAGCCTTTCCTCCAATGCCCCCTTCTCTTCCCCTTCTCTCTCTCCCTTTCCCCCTCACTAGCCTAAAGGTAGAAACTGTACCTGTGAGGTGACTATGGGCTGGAATGGTGGAAAGAGAAGTGTTTGGATCCCGAATCTGGATTTCTCTGGAGATAAGTTTCCTGGGGCTGATCTGGGGAGAGTCAGAGTGCAGGAAATCACTTCTTTTCAGTCCCTGAAGTTTTCTGGGTCTTTATTGTTTGTTTGTTTATATTTTAATGCTCTAAGAATAAAAGAGATGTTGATTTGAAAATTTAAAGCAAGGCACAAAACTGACAAGACCTTTTTTAAAGGTCAAGTAAACCAGTCCCAGGAGCAGGGTCTGAGTGTCATCTCTACATCAAACTAGTGGCTTTTTTTTTTTTTTTAAAGATTTTATTTATTTGACAGTGAGAAACACAGGCAGAGAGGGAACACAAGCAGAGGGAATGGGGAATGGTAGCAGGAGAAGCAGGCTTCCTGCGGAGCAGGGAGCCCGATGCGGGGCTCGATCCCAGGACCCTAGGATCTGACCTGGGCCGAAGGCAGATGCTTAACGACTGAGCCACCCAGGCGCCCCAAACTAGTGGCTTTTAAAGACACATTAAATTGTGCCTTAGATCTGATAATTGCCTTTTGCAGTGGTGATGCCTCCCTGCTGGAACCAAAAGCCACTGTTATTTCCTCCAGTTCAAAGAAACATGAGATTTCCGAGGAGCTCAAATTTAGGAAATGACAACTTACTGAGACCTGCATTTAATGTGACCATTTTCATCCTGAATTTGGGTTGAGGACATCTGGCTCCTCTTCTGAACTTAATTGCTTTTATCTGACAGGAAAAAAAAAAAAAAAGCCTATGCTCTCTGATTTTTCCTCTTCACCCTGGATTCCTGGAAACAACTAGAGTGTGCGTACAGAAACTATCAAGTTCATTGATTGTCTCATCCTGGGCTCCCAGTACAATTATCCTGCCTTCCTTTTAAGTAGTTAGGAGGGACTCTTTTCTTTATTTTGACATCATTGCCCACTCTAGGTCATAATATTTCAGGAAGGACTATCTGTAGATACCTTTGGGGAAATGAGTAAGGAAACACGTGAATTATGGGATTCTTAAGCTGAATCTTATGAAATTGACTTTTCCTGGGTCAAAAATAACTGAATATAGGCAATTTCATATGCCACACCTTAGTGTTGATGGGCCCTGAAAGAGTCACAGGAAAAAAACAACTTGTGTCCAGCCAGCTTCTGGACACAGGTGGGCGCCAGTGTTGCTAGGTTAGAAACAGTCCCCAGACCCCAGCAACCCCTGAAAGGGAGTGTGGTAGACATTTGAATGTTTTGCAGTAGGTTGGAGGTATGTAGTCTTGAGTAGTGAATGACGCACTTTCATCTAAGGCAAGTGCTGTTCTTAATCAGGGGTTCTCAAATTTCCGCATCACTCAGACAGTTTGGTAAAAATGCAGATGCCTGGGGGGGGAGGTTCAGTCGGTTAAGCGTCTGCCTTTGGCTCAGGTCATGATCCCAGGATGCTGGGATTGAGTCCCACATTAGGCTCCTTGCTCAGCGGGGATCCTGCTGCTCCCCTTGCTTGTGCTCTCTCTCCCTTCTCTCTCTGACAAACAAATAAATAAAATCTTAAAAAAAAAAAAAAATCCTCAGCACAGCCCTATGAAGTAGACACTATCGCTATTCTGTACTTTCTTGGTGGGAAACACGCCCAGGGAGGTTAAGTGACCTGCCTGAGAAACACCCAAAGTTCCAATGCAAGCAATATGGATGCCAAGGCAGCTCTCTTAACCACCGTCTCCCAGACGGCCCTCACCCTCTGCTGCCCATTCGTTCCAGAATTCCTGAATAGGCCTGTTCTCTGTTCCTGGCCTTGTGGAATGAAGGGCCCGAGGTCCCTGCCCTGGAGATCTGGCAGCTTCGTGCCACAAACAGGTGAGTAAATGGACAGTGGCTTTAGTTCCCAACCTGAATTCAACCCTTCAAATACCATGCAAGTCACTGAAAAGCATGTTTTCCTCAAATACTTAATGACATGGAGGCAGTGTTTATAACAGGAAACTTTTCATTACAAAAACAGTACTTGTTCAATGTAACATATTCAAACAACGAAGAAATGAAAGGGTTTCCTCCCATTTTCCTATTCCATCTTGCCAGATGTACAGACACTATCAACATTTTGGTGTGTGTCCTTCTGGACATTTCTCAATGCAGATATGAATATAAAGTAGGTTATGGGGCGCCTGGGTGGCTCAGCCTCTAGGCCTCTGCCTTCGGCTCAGGTCATGATCTCAGGATCCTGAGGTGGAGTACTGCATGGGGCTCCTTGCTCAGCGGGGAGCCTACTTCTCCTTCTGCCGGCTACTAATTCCCACCACTATTAAGAGGAAAAGTCCTCTCTTTCTCCAAAGACAAGGCAGATGAGTTTTTAGTGCAAAACAGATCACATCAAGAACACCTTTGAGGACAACTATCTCAAAGGACAACACCTTTGAGGACAACTATCTCTTTGGGAGTTTTACACTATCGCTCAATGCTTTGCTGCCCAAAGAGGGAAGACAGGGAGGAGAAGGAGAACATGTCTGACTTTCCCCCTCTAGACTTCCAAGCCAGTTTGCAGTTTCTTGACATGTATATTACAGATGGTTTGGTTAAGCAGAGATGCTTTCCCGGAGGCCCCTGCACTTGGTGTCATCTCTTTCTCTCCAACACACCTACTTTAAGGTGGGCTAATGTCTGCTTAACCCAGGGAAGCTTGAGAACGTGCATTTCCACAGCCCTGATACCAGTGTGGGCTGCCGTGCCACTGGGGAGACTCGAAGCTCCCAGCTGCAAACACTTCAGCTGTGTTTTCCTTTCTCCCTCACTGAAGACAGGTGCCAGTGGTAGCCTGGAGACAGGTGGTGGGGGTGCAGAGTGAGGGGGGAGCGTGGGAGGGAGGGTCACAAAGGACTCGAGGAAATGAGGGGGTGATGGAGGTGCTCACTCTCTTGATAACTTGATCAAGGCATTGGTGTTTTAGGTGTATACGTCGAGCTCACCAACAGACATCCTTAAAATACGTGGCCTTCATTATCTGCCAATTAACCTTCAAACGGAGTAACTACCACGTTTTGAATGCACACGGAGCACTGTGCTCACTTCTTATATACATCATCTCAATGAACCCCTACTCAGCTCCACGTCACAGACAAAGAAACTGAGGCTCAGGAAGGAAAGCCCATGTGGCTGAGAGCAGGTCCCTCTGACTTCCAAGCCCATTCTCTTCCTACGCTCAGTGGGCAACAGCGTGCCCTACCGCAGACAGCTGGCTCTTAAATGACACAGGGTTAGACTACACGGGTCCACCTATGCGTGAATTTCTTTTTCCCCAACAAATACAGTCCAGTCCTGGAAATGTGTTTTCCTTATGGTTTTCTTCATAACATTCTCTTTTTCCCTAGCTTACTTCATTGTAAAAATACACCACACAATACAAATAGCATAAAAAATATGTGTTAGTTGATTAGGTTAAGGGAAGGCTTCCAGTCAACAGGAGGTTACTGGTAGTTAAGTTTTGCAGGAGGTCAAAAGTTCGATGTTGATTTTTGACTGTTGGGGGGCAGCGTCAGCATCCCTAACCCCTGCATTATTGAAGGGCTAAATGTAAATAGGGGCTCAACTTCACTATCGAGCACCACAAGCTATGTCCTTCACACACATCAGCTCATTTTCCCTCATAGGACTAGGACTAGGAGAGTTTGTGTCTGATCCAAGGCAGACAACAAGTAGACCTGGGACTTGAACCCAAGGAATCTGAGGCCAGAGCCACAAGCCCTAAGCCCTAAGCATGGGACGGCCTTACTGGTTTCTCCTGAGAGCCCTTTTTGAATAAAATACTTGTCCACAAATCTTTGTCACAGGGTCTGCTTCTGAGGAAAGTGGCCTAGACAGCATGAGGCCAAGAGGCTTTCCCCAAGCAGCAAGAGGAGGGGGGACCCCTTCTGGGGGCGGCGGAGTCACTGCTATAACAGCAGAAATCAGAAACATAGCATCCTGAGACCAGAGGATGCTCTGGCAGAAGGAGAGCTCTGGGATGGGGATGGCGAAGGCAGAGTTGGGGGGCGGGGGCCTGCTGCAAAGCCCACCTGGGATCCCGAGCAGAAGGTCTTTCCCTAGTTCCTCCAGCATCATAGACTACCATGAGGGGCCAGCTCTGCTGCTGACCAATGTGGCAATTTTAAATTGTCCCCCAGCCCCGCTGTGGCTCAGCCAGGGGCCTGGGAGGGGGAAGCTCAATTACAAAGGAAGAGACTCATGCATCACTCCCTCCACAGCATTTCCTGGGCTCCTGCTCTGGGCCAGGTATTGTGCTGGGTGCCGGAGGAGTCCAACAATGAACAGATGCAGCCGGGTGGTCTTGGGGAGCGTGGGACACAGTCCCAGGAATAAGCCATGTGATGTGATGGAGGAAAGCACGGGTGCTATGGACACATGACGAGTAGCAACTGACTCTTTGTTCCCCCGAGTTCAGTCCAAGGAGCAGCAGTGGGCATCACCTGGGCACCTGTTAACAATGCAGAATCCCAGGCCTCACCCCAGACTCCCTGACTCAGAATCTGCATTTTCTCAAAGTTCCACAGAGATTGGACCACATGTTAAAGTTTGAGGACCATTAATCTCATGGAATCAGGGCCAAGGCAGGCTGAGGCATGGGGCATGTGTGGGGGTGGGCAGGAGGGGGTCGGGGGGGTGGGTGGGACGGTGTCAGAGAATGTTGCCTAGAGATGACACGTGAGCGGAGCAAATGAGTAGGAGTCATCGAGGGGTGGCAGGGAGTGCCTGGCTGCTCCATAAACCTGCTTCTTCCTGTAGGGCCAGACCACGTTCCCAGCTTTCCTTGAGTGTGGCCACGGGACTGGGTTCAGGTAGAATGTAAAAGGAAGTCTTGGGCACCATTTGCAAGTTTGGCTCGAGAAAACCTTCAACGTTCGATCCTGTCCTTGCTCTTTCCCTGTTGGCCAATCAAATGGAGAAGACGCCAAGGAGGTCAGAGTCACAGGATAGACAGAGGGATGGAGCCTAGGTCCCCCGATGGATGGCGTGGCCCAATAGCCAGGGGGCTCCCCACTGAACAAGGAGCTGGAAATATAGTTCTCCTGTGTTAAGCCCCTGAGATGTGGGGGTTGATTTACATGGTTGTCCTCTCCCTGCTAATATAACAGGCAAGAAAGGAGGATGACTTTTTGTTTGTTTATCTGTTTTTGGTTTTGGAAGGCGATCAGAGGTAGGAACAGGCTGGATCCTGCTAAGAAACCAGGATTTTCAGTGATTTTCTTAAACTTCTGAGGGAGTTGGAGTCAGAGACGCCCTACTAGGAACTGATGAAGACACTCTTCCTCCTCCAACCCACTCAAACAATTTAACAGACGATTCAGAGGATTCTCTGTCTGACGTCCATTTGGGGCTCCCTGGGCTCCAGATTAGGAAATACTCTGGGTGATGGGGAACCACTTGCAAAAGGAAGGTCATGTCAGATGTATCTAGAGAACACTTTCCTAGTAGTCAACTGAGGGTTGTTTTGTTTTAACTCATGAGAATGCATCTTCGATTCTAAGGCAAAAAAACAATGAGAAAAGCAACAGAGACACATCACCACATACCTGTTAGAAGAGCCAGATTCCAGAATATGGACAACACCAAATAATGGCGAGGACACAGAACAATGGGAACTCACCTACGTTGCTGCTGGGAATGCACACAGTAATACGGGCACTTTGGAAGACAGTTTGGAGATATCTTACAAAAGGAAACATCTTCTTGCCCTGTGATCCAGCAGTCTCACTCCTTGGTATTTCCTCAAATGTGTTGAAAAGTGATGTCCACCCGAAAACCTGCACACAGACATTTAGAGCAGCTGTACTCATCACTGCCAAAACTTGGAAGCAACCAAGATGTCCTTCATCAGGTGGTGAATGGATAAACTGTACATCCAGATGATGGAATATTATTTAATGCTAAAATGAAAATATCGAGCCATGAAAAGACACGGAGGAACCTTAAATGCACATCATGAAGTGAAAGAAACCAGACAGAAAAGGCTCCGTACTGTCTGATTCTAACTATGTGACCTTCCGGAAAAGGCAAAACTAGGGAGACAGGAAAAAAGATCGTTGGTTGCCAGGGGATCGGGGAGGGAGGGATGAATAGGGGATTTTCAGGTAGTGAAACTCGTCAGTGTGATACTGTAAGGATGGACCCGTGTCATTATGTGTGTGTCCAAACTCATGGAATACATACCAGCTAGAGTGAACCCTGATGGAAACAACAGCCTTTGGGGCACAATGATGTGTTCATGTGACCCTCCATGGAGGGTCCTAACAAATGCCCCGCTTGGTGGGGGTGGGGGGGTGGGGGGGTGATGTTGAGAGTGGCCGTGCAGGTGTACGGGCAGGGGGTGAATGAGAAATCTCTGTAGCTTCCTTTCAATTTTGCTGTGAACCTTAAACTGCTCTACAAAAATAAAAAATAAATAAAAATAAAAATATGGTCTTTTTTTTTTAAGATTTTATTCATTTATCTGACAGAGAGAGATCACAAGCAGGCAGAGAGGCAGGCAGAGGGAGAGGGGGAAGCAGACTCCCTGCTGAGCGGAGAGCCCGATGCGGGGCTCGATCCCAGGACCCTGAGATCATGACCTGAGCCGAAGGCAGAGGCTTTAACCCAATGAGCGACCAGGCGCCCCCAAAATAATAATATGGTCTTAAGAAAAAACATTGAGAGGGGGCGCCTGGGTGGCTCAGTCGTTAAGTGTCTGCCTTTGGTTCACGTCATGATCCTAGAGTCCTGGGATCGAGCCCCGCATCGGGCAGGAAGCCTGCTTCTCCCACTACCATTCCCTCTGCTTGTGTTCCCTC
>CM053621.1:5738308-5761870 GCA_028646535.1 Procyon lotor | reverse complement strand
CTAGAGGGTGCAAGGACCATGGGCAGCTGCCGGACCTCGGCGCTGGCCGGGCCGCTGGAGTCCGGGCCTGAGCGCAGTGCTCGGCCCGGAAGGCCCTCCCTGCCCGCCAGGGGAAGCCACAGAAGGCTCTGGAGAGCCCCAGGACGGTAGGTAAACAGGCCCGCCGTGGAGCGTCTGTGGGCGGCCGCTCTGGCCGGGCTGACCGGCCGTACGGGGTGGCAGTTCTTGGGAGACCCGGGGCCACACGCTCGGGGGTCCCCGCACCTCTGCAGTCCCGAGCCCGTGACCCCAGGAGCAGCCACAGGGCAGCCCGAAACCCTCCCGGCCCCTCTCCAAGACAGTCTGGCTGGGTCTGGGAGCGCGCGGGGCCGTGACGGGCTAGAGTAACCCTGCAATGGATGCGGCTGCGCTTCCTCTCTCAGTCTCGGTTTTCACTCACTGTAAGCAACCCCGCTTCTCCTCCGGGCCGTCTCCACAGCGAGAGGAGGAAAGGGCGGGAGCGTCGCTCTGAGTTCGCCTGAACCAACATGGCGGCCCCCACGGTGGCTGAGGCGGTGCCGGCCGGCGAGCCCTGAGGAGAGCCGGCGCCCGGAAGTGCCGACGCCTGGGGCTCTGGAGGGGGACGGGCGTGGGTTCAAACCCAGCTCTCCCGTCTGTCGGCAGCTTGTACTGCTTCCCCTCTGCGGGCCTCAGTTTCTCCATCCCGAAAGTGGGGGTGCCATTCAGGCCAGTGATAGGAGATGGCGGCTCCCCAGCCCTCCCCACAGCGCGGCCTCAACTCATGGTGGCTAAAATTAGACAGTGGCTTAAAACAACCGTGTTATTATCCCTCCAGTTCTGTGGGGCGGACCCGGCGGGCTGGGCTGCTCTGCCGCCGATCTCGCCCGGGGTCTGCCACGCTGTTGCCGTCTGACGGGCTGGGGTCACCTGGAGGCTACGGGGGACCCTGAGAAGGCCGGGCCCCTCTCCGCTCCTAGCTGCCTGCCTCGGGTCTCTCCTCTCCACCAGCTTCCCCCCCCACCCCCACCCCGGGACCGCAGGACTCTATCTGCTGCCTCTGGGGACTCCCCCAAAAGTGCAAGGTGGCCCTGCCGGCCCTCCTGAGGCTTGGGTCTGGAGCTGACCGTGAACCTCATCCATCACCGCCCACCGGTAAGCCCCAGGCAGGGCAGACTCAGTGGGGGTCGGAGGGGCTACCCCAGAGAGCCGGCTCCCAGGGAACCACTCTTGGGGTCTGGGCACCAGAGATAGTGTCCCAGTGTCCTCCGCCGGCTGGAACAAATCGCCACAAACTTAATGGCTTAAAATAACACCTATTTATTGTCTGACAGTCTTGGAGGTTAGAGGTCCAAAACAGGCCTCACCGGGCTAAATTCACAGTGTGCCCTGGATGCCTTCCTTTCTGGAGGCTCTAGGAGAGAATCCTTTCTCTTGGCTTTCCCAGCTTCTAGAGATCAGGGACATTCCTTGCTTTGTCGCCCCTTCCCCAACCTCAAAGCACATCTCCAACCTCGGCGCCACCAACACGACCCTTTTGATTCTCTGATTCGCCTGCCTCCCCATAGAAGGCCCCTTAGGATTACACTAGATCGACCTGAATAATCCAGATATAACCTCCCCATCTCAAGGTGATCTGATTAACGATCCTGATTCTATCCTGACCCTTAATTTCCCCCTCGCCAAGGAACGTAAGGTCTTCATAGATTCCAAGCATTAGGACGTGGACATCTTTGGGGGATGGTTCTTCTGCCTACCACAGGTAGGAAGAGAGGTACTTGACTGATCTGACTACATTTCTTCCCAAACCATTTTTGGAGATTGAACTGATCCTGAATCGTGTTTCAGGAGAAATGTTCTGCATGCCCTTCCATAAACACTCCTTTTGGTTGTTTTCATTCAAATGAACATTGCCTGAACTAGAAGCCCCTGTATTAGAGACTGTACTGAACTAGATGAAGGAAACACTGTTCCTGTCTTCGAGACGTTTACTGTCATGGCCCCCATCCTCCCCCCAGCAAGCCATTTCTCTTTCTTCTGACTTACAGCCCCCTGATGTTGGGCAGACGGAAATGGGCCCGGTTCCAGTGAATCACCAGTGGTTTGGGCCAGGGTCAGAAAACTATGGCTCACAGGTCAAGTTCAACCTGCCACCTCTCTTCGCAAACAAAGTTTTATTGGAAGAGAGCCACGCCAGTTCACTCAGTACTGTCTGTGGCTACGTTTGGACCTGCAGAATGAAATAGTTGCAGGAAAGCCTGGCCCCCAAAGCCAATGATTTAGAATATAGAAATATTTGCTGACTCCTGGTTTATTTTATGTATTTATTTTTAAAAGATTATATTTATTTATTTGACACAGAGAGAGCTTACAAGCAGGGGAAGCGGGAGAGGAAGTAGCAGGCTTCTCAATGAGCAGGGAGCCCTATGTGGGGCTCTATCCCAGGACCTGGGATCATGACCTGAGCTGAAGGCAGACACTTAACCAACTGAGCCACCGAGATGCCCCCAAAATAAAATCTTTAAAAATAAATAAGATTTATTTAGAGATACAGAGAAATTGCAAAGATAGCCTGAAAAGTTCCTATCTACCTGCACGCAGTTTCTCCTATTACTGTCTTATATTAGTATGGTACATTTGTTGCAAATGATGAACTAATACTGATCCATTATTATTAACCCAAATCCAAGCTTTATTCAAATGTTCTTAGTTTTTACGTAGTGTCCTTTTTCTGTTCTGGGGTCCCATCCAGAATAATACTTTACATTGATTTGTCATTTTTCGTTAGGTTCCTCTTCGACTTTCCTTGTCTTTGATGACCTTGACTGCTTTAATGAGTACCGACCAAGTGTTTCCGTATGCCCCTCAAATTGGGATTTGTCTGATGTTTTCCATGAGGAGCCTGGGATGATGGAGCTGGGGAGGAAGACCACACAGATAAAGTGCCATTCTCATTGCATCACCTCAAGGGTGCAGATTACCAACCTAACTTCTCACTGTTGGTGTCGACCTTGACGATAACCTGGATAAGGTAATGTCTCTCAGGTTTCTCTACCGTCCGTGATTTTGTTCTTGTCTGTAATATATGTATATATATATATTTTTTTTGGTCCACCTTTACTGACATATAATTGACAGTGATATCTTAATGAATGAAAAACGTTCGTCTCAGGGTACCTGGCTGAGCATGCAACTCTTGATCTTGGGGTTGTGAGTTGGGGCCCCACACTGGGCATAGAGATTACTTAAAAATAAAATCTTAGGAGTGCCTGGGTGGTGTAGTTAGTTGAGCATCTGGCCCTCTTCGTTTTGGTTCAGGTTGTGATCTTGGGATTGTGTGATCAAGCCCTGTGCTGGGCTCAGCACATGACCCCACTTAACTGATCTGGGCATCCCCTCCTCATAATGGTTCAACAGTGGACATATGACCCAAGTGTGTCCAGTGAGTATCAGCCCTGGAAAGAGCTATCATCCATCCATTAGCATGGCTAAGCTGGTAGGGTATGAACTTGGAGAACCAATGGGAGCAAAACAGAGATGAAAGACAGAGAAAGACAGATTCCTGACACATTATTTGACACGTGTATCCAACTATGCATGAAGCTGGTGTATTCCTTTTCAGTTGTGCGGGTCAATTTTTCTGCTATTTTTAAAATTATTTTTTCCTACATTTCTTTTTTTCTCTGTTGTGTTTGTCGATCTGTTACTATCATCATCAGCTGCCTCGTTAGCACAGTAGGTCTCATATCTATTACTATCATCAACTTAAAAAAAACAAAAAAGAATAAAATGTAGCAGTAACACCCTACTATCTTCAGATAGACAGTCCACATGCAATTTGCCCCAGTTGTTCCCATAACGTCCTTCTTGTCTCCAATTCAGTATCACGCACTGCACTCTGCTCCCCGGTCTCCTCCAACCCACAACTGTTCTCCAACCATTTTTGCTTCTCGTGGCACTGAGGCTTCTGTCCAGGCAGTTATTTTGTAGAGCATCTCAATTTGGATATGTAAAATTGTTTTCTGCTGCTTAGATTCTTTTTTTAAAAAGTTTATTTATTTCTTTATTTATTTAGTAATCTCTGTGCCCAGTGTGGGGCTCAAACTCATGACCGTGAGATGAAGAGACACCTGCTCTTTTGACGAAGCCAGCAAGGCGCCCCTCTATGGTTCAGATACTGATGGAATGCTTTTAGGGAAAATAGTTCCTAAGTAATATTGTGTCCCTCAGTTCCTCACCAACAGAGGGCACTTGATGTTGATTTTTCTCACCATTGATGATGTGAAGTTTGGCCATTTATTGAAGGTGACATCTTCCAGATTTATCCACCATAAAGGTACCTTCTGTTATTTGTACTTACCTATGAAGTACACTTTGAGACTGTGTACACTTCCACCCCTACACACACAAGTACACACACAGCTTTTTAATTAATTAATTTATAGTAGGCTCTATACCTAATGTGGAGCCCAAGGTAGGGCTCAAACTCATACCCCTGAGATTAAAACCTGAGCTGTGATCAAGAGCTGGATGCTTCACTGAGCGAGCCACCCAGGTGCCCTGCCACATACCTGTATTTATTTATTTGAGAGAGAGAACGCACAAGCAGGGGAAGCGGCAGGCAGAGTGAGAAGCAGGCTCCCCGGCAAGCAAGGCGAACCCAATGCGGGGCTCCATCCCAGGACTCCTGGGATCGTGACCTGAGCCAAAGGCAGAAGCTTCACCAACTGAGCCACCCAGGCGCCCCCACATACAGCTCTGAGTTTGAATCGGCTGTCTGTCCCTTGCCACCAGAAGAATCCTAATCGTTATAGTATATGCCAGTTACCAAAATTCACCCTTTTTATCTGCCACGTGAAAATGGATCTGGGCCCTTTGAAACTTTGTTTCCTGGGCCAGCTGGCTCCGAAACTGTGTCAGGAGAGAGCACGGCAGACACTTTCCAGGAGGAAAGGGCTTTACTTCCTGGGGCTATGTGCTTACTTGGCAGGCCCTTAGAATGTGCCTGGATACTTCCGCAGGGCCCCGTTCCTCCAGCGTCCAGGGACTAGTCGCTTGGGAACAAGCCAGCAGCTTTGCCCAACACCCTCCTTGGGGAGCTTGTAGTAAAATTCCTCAAGCTCCTGCAGCCCTTAAGGCCTCTCAAATTTTAAACATGTCAGAAATCCTAAAATTTCCAAAATGACCAGGACTGCGAGGCTCAGGACATCGAATATGGTTTGACGACGCCTGCTACATCATGTCTTTGGGAAATAGAAATATTTGCCAGTATGGGTCAGATTTGGTGTTAAGTTATATAAATTTAAAACCATGCCAAATCTTTAGGAAGCGATCTCAGACCTGCAATATGCTCTGTCCTATCCCTGCTCCAGACAGCTTGCATGACAAATAAGTGAGACTGTGTTTAGGACACTGTCCAAGACTGATTCTCCAAGAAGCACTACAGGCTTTGGGCTTAGGCACCCTTATACTTCAGGGGCCCATGGAACTACCTTTTTTTTTTTTTTTTTTAAGATTCCACTTACTAATTTGACAAACAGAGGCCACAAGTAGGCAGAGAGGTAGGCAGAGAGACAGGAGGAAGCAGGCTCCCCGCCTAGCAGAGAGCCCGATATAGAGCTCGATCCCAGGATGCGGGGATCATGACCTGAGCTGAAGGCAGAGGCTTTAATCCACTGAGCCACCCAGGTGCCCCCTATGGAACTACTTTAATTGATCTTACTATCAGGAGAAAATGAGCATAATCCCACCTGCCTTGGTTTTGTCTTTGTACCAACACAGTCACAAAATATAATATGTATTTTATAAAGGAAGGGCCCATGAAAGTCTTCTTTTTTTTTTTTTTAAGTAATCTCTACCCCCAACATAGGGCTTGAACACATGACCCCAAGATCCAGAGTGGCATGCTTTGCTGACTAGGCCAGCCCAGTGCCCCAAACCCATGAAAGGGTTATTGTAGCTCTCACAATGCCATAGAATTGAGTTGTTTTATCATCCTCATTATTGAGATTATTGGCAAGAATGAGCCACTCGTCCTTAAGGTGTGGTCCGGAGAGAAATCCGCAAACCACAGTGGCAGGGGTTGGGATTTGATCACACACATCATGACACGGGGGCTGGGGAGAGGAACTAAGTGGGATTGAGGGAGATGAATTTGACGAGATCGGAGTCTTGGTAGGTTGCCATAATCATTCCAGGGAACATCATGAGAGGTGTCCAAGATTGGTGAAGGACCTTAGCCACGCAAAGGTAGGACTCATTCTCTCTGGAAAAAGTCCTCTGGGACAATGCTCTGATTTGGTAGTAAAGGGAAGTTCGAGGCACTGCCAGTCCTACACCTGCCCAGCAATCATCTGGAAAGCTCTCTCTTTTAGCACCCTGACTTTGTGATAAGCAAAATGCTATACACCCCACTCATTACCAGCCTGATGGCTCTCCTAGAAGTGATTGGGCTTTTATAAACATTGATCTATTTTTATTTTTATTTCATTTATTTATTTCGAGTGAGAGAGAGATTACATGTGAGCAGGGAGAGAGGGGCAGAGGGAGAGAGAACAGGGCTTGAACTCATAACCTTGAAATCAAGATCTGAGTTGAAATTAAGAGTCAGATGCTTAACTGACTGAGCCACCCAGCTGCCCCAACAAACATCGATCTATTGAACAAACAGCCATTATGTACCTCGTTTGTGCTGGGTAGCCCATCACCAGTAGTGGGACACAATTTAAAAGACTGTCAAGCCTCTGCCCTCTTAGAACTTAAAATCAAAGGTGAGAGTGTGTCCCAGAGGAAACAGATAAGCCATCAAAATAATAACAGATTATAACCTGTGCTAGGAAATCAAGAGGAGGCTGCTTATAGGAGATGGCACAGGGATGACTGGTTGTCTCTCCCATATCTCTTCTTTCTTTTAAAGTCATAGGATCTCCCAGTTTGTAGCTGGGAACATGACCATGCAACATTTCCTAGGCTCCCTTGCAGCAGGCATGGCCATGTGACTGAGTCCTGGCCAATGAGATGGAAGCTGATGGGGAAGTGTCCTAAAAGAGCAGGCAAGTCCTTCTGCTGGAAAGGCGAATGCTGGACCACCCATCTTAACCATGTAAGGAAGGCTATGCACAGCAGAGCAACGAGTTCGAAGGAGCCTCGGATCCAGACACCAGGAAACCCCATCCCAGTTTAGACTGGCAGGTGACAGAGAACTAAATACTTATGGTTAGAACCCATCTAAGGGGAAAAGGCTTAATCTAGGTGAGGTGGTTCAGGAAGGCTTCCTGGAGGAACGGACATTGGAAGGGTGACATCCAATCGAAGCATAATATAAGACATATATAGTTTAAATTTTTCTAAAAATAAAAAGAAAATAAAATTTTCTAGTAGCCATATTTACGAAGTAAGAAAACAAAAGAAAAGAAAAAGAAAAAAATTTAAAAAATAGATATCAAAGTCAGAAGAAGTAGGTGAAAATAATTTTAACAATATATCTTGGGGCACTTGGGTGGCTCAGTTGGTTAAGCAGCTGCCTTTGGCTTGGGTCGTGATCCCAGGGTCCTGGGATCAAGTCCTGCATCGGGCTCCCTGCTCAATGGAAAGCCCGCTTCTCCTTCTTCCTCTGCCTGCCACTTTGCCTACTTGTGCTCTCTCTCTCTCTCTCTGTCAAATAAACAAACAAATAAATAATCTTTTTAAAAAAGTATATATATATATATGTCTTGCTTAGCCCAGTGCCTGCAAAAGATCATCATTTCAACTTGTAATCTTTTAATCAATACAAAAATTATTGAAATTTTATTTTTTTCTGAATGCTAAGTTTTTTTGTTTGTTTTTTGTTTTTTAATTTTTCTTTTTTTGGAGAGAAACAGCTACTAGATGATTCATTTAGTCTTTTGCCCTAATGTTAAGTTTTTGAAATCCAGTATGCACTGAATGCTTACAACACTTTTCAATTTGGAATAGCCCCACTTGAAGGTCTCAGGAGTCACAAGTGGCTGACAGCTTCCATGTTGGACAGCTCATCTTTGGAGGGATGAAAGAGCCAATGAGAAAGGCTACAAAGAGTTTTTATTATTATTATTATTATTATTATTATTATTATTATTATTAATGTAGGCTCCATACTGGTCATGGAGCCCAGCATGGTTTTTGAACTCAAGATCCTGAGATCAAGACCTGAGCTGAAATCAAGAGTCAGATGCTTAACCAACTGAACCACCCAGGCATTCCTGCAAAGAGCATTTTAAGCTGAGGAAATCAGGCTGAGCCACAAAGGGCCAGATTGAAAAAGATGAGGTCTGAGTCAATACACTTCTTCACTTGATGAGATCTTGAGCAAACACAGGGTTGGCCCAGAGGTGGGGGATGTGGCATCCTTTACTCTCAAAAATCTCTCGATATCATACAGATTGCCCCTCTTTCCCCTTGTAAGTGCAATGTCAGGGTCCACCATAATGAGTGGTGAATCAGACTTTCTACATTCAAATCTTTCCTCTCTCATGTTTTGCTGTGTGACCCTGGTAAATCACTGAATCTCTCTGTGCCTCAGTTTTTTTCATCCGTAAAGGGTGGATGATAATAATAGAACTTGTTTCAGAGGTTGATTCAAGGAGCATATTGAACACTCAGAACTGCACTGGGCCTGTGGGAAGCATCCTCTGGACACTAGCTATGGACTTGGAATTCCTTTCAGCTCTGAAGTTAATGATGTTCAAGAAGAAACAAGGAGGAGGTGAACCTATTGCCAGCTGGGTTTACTGAGCTTCAGACAGGAGAGGGAAGAAGGGAGGTGAATGTTCCAAGAATGTAATTCATTTAAAGGCATAACATACGGAAGTGGGTGGCAGTGCAGATACGAAAGCAAACTGAAAAAAGCTAGCCAACAAGCAAAATGAACCAGGAAATAAATGGATATAGAAAAATAACGTCCATTATTTTTTGCCTCGCTGTTATGCATCAAGGTTCAGAAACTCTATGCCTTTAGGAGCTGCCTGGTTTTGCCAGTAAGTGAAGCAGCCTGAGTGTAAGGTGTGTGGGGAGGTCTGTGGCCACAAGTTTCTCTGCCCAGCCAAGTGAAATCAGTACTAAAATGCATTACTCTGTTTGGCATAGTGGGTAAGAGCATTTACAGTTGAAATTTCGTGACCTTGGACGGGTTGCTTAAACCCTCCCTTCTTCAGTTTCCTCATCTGTTAAACAGGATAATAGTAACAATTTACAGGGGCACCTGGATGGCTCAGTCGGTTAAGTAATTGACTCTTGATTTCAGCTCAGGTCATGATCTCAGGGTCTTGAGCCCCTCGTCAGGCTCCGCACTGAGTGTGGAACCGCAATGTGAGATTCTCTCTCTCCTTTTGCCCCTCTGCTCAAGTGTGCTCTCTCTCTCTCCCAAAAAAAAAAAAAAAGTAATAATTTACAAAGGTGAATCACTTATCTGGCACATAGCCATTCAACAAGTATTAGCTATCATTATTATTGTTGTTGATGTTGTCATTAGTTGCTTTGCAGAAATGGGGGTAGTGGGTCCTGGATGCTCAAGCTAATCCTTATCCTGGCATGATGGAAGACATTAACATGGAAGTCAGACAGCTCTAGATCCGCCACTCACTACCCGAGTGACTCATTTGCGTTATATAACATCTTCAAGTTCAGCTTTCTCAAATGGAAAATGAAGGTAAATATCTACATGCATCAGTCAGATGTTTTTGTCTGAGAGGAACAGAAATTTCTATTAACCATAAGAAAATGTATCATTTCACATAGCAGAGAGCCCAGAGTTGGAGTGTCCTTCAGGCATGGCTAATCCAAAAACTGCATCTGGTCCTCAGGAGCCCAGAAACTTTCCTTCTCTATCCAGCCTTCACCTTTTGTGGCACTGGGTGGCTTCTTATGGTAATTGAGAGCCCCCCTCTCTCTCCCCCAATCTTCACAGTGTAATTGGTCTCATACCAACTCATGGATTGGGAAGTGCCCAAAGCTGATTGGCTTAGGCCTGGATTCCTGAACCAATCACAGGCAGGGAAATAGGACCTCAAAGTGTGTGTGTGTGTATATATATATACACACACACATTTTAAGATTTTATTTATTTATTTGTCAGAGAGAGAGAGAGAGAGAGAACACAAGCAGGGGGAGCAGCAGGCAGAGATAGAAGCAGTCTCCCTGCTGAGCAAGGAGCCCAATGCCAGACTTGATCCCAAGACCTAGGGATCATGACCTGAGCCAAAGGCAGACACTTAACCAACTGAACTATACAGGTGCCCCACCCTGGGGGTATTTTACAGGGGGAAGGGAGAAAGTGTCTTATTTACCCTAAAGCTTGACATGGACTCATCATCCTGGGGTTTGTGACCCAGAAAAAATGAGAAAGGCCTAGTGTCAGACTGTCTAGCAGGACTCTATGGGGGTTCATCAAAGGCATTTTGTTTAATGTACCCACAGAGGCTTCTCATTGTGGAAGCTACTCTCCCTGCTGCCAGAGCTGCTTTCCTAGAATAGCTATGGTGCAGGGGGTGGAGGTAGCTAAATTCTCATCCATCATCCGCAGAGAATCCAACGTCATTTTTCATCACAACCTCCGGGGACACCAATTCCACCACACCACTCCCCTTTGTACCCTGGTTAGTCTGAATCTCACCTCCCAGGGGTGTTCGGCAAAAGAGTCTCCCTGTCAACCCAGGAGAATGATTGCTGTGATCAAATGCTTCCTCCTTTGTTAGGAGTCAGCTGGAATGCAGCTAGCTGAAGCAAAAGGGAGGGCTTACTATAAGGATATGGAGCGTCTTGCAGAACCTAAAGGCCTCGGGAAGGTCCAGAAATGGAAAGCCATCAGAATTGCAAACCAGATTTGCATTTCGGGAGCCTCTTGGCTCTGTTTTTCTCTGCAAGTTGGATTTCTTCTTTTTTCCTCCAGCCTGATTTCCCAAACACTGTGGCAGCTCTAGAGCTCAATCCTGGCCACATGGCATCTTTCTCTCACTCTTTCTCTGTGGCCTGGCAAAGGATGTAGGTTGGCCACGGACGGTTAAGCAGGTTCCATACTGTACAAGGACCCCTGAGGGAGGAGACCCTCCTGTGTTTGTCAAGCCATATACCCAGGCTCAGGGGCACTTCTACCCACAGGGAAGGTCTTCCCTTAACTCAACAAAGCTGTTTGGATGGGTTAGTGATACCCAGAGTGAACTCTGGACCATCTTCCAACCACAGCCCTTGTCTCTTCAAAGAATTGTTCTCTCCCAGCTACTTGCAGCCTGGTTGGGATTCTAAGTCACGGTCTCACAGGGTAAGCATGTGCTGAAGTTAGATCTGTCTTAGAATCTGACTCTTGGTGCCTACTTGCCCAGCAGCGGTGCCCGGAGAGACTGTCTGACTGCCTCCTGCATCCCCAAGGCTGCCCTTGACCTTGTGCATCTTTTCCTTTGATTGTCTGCTCTGTCCTCTCTCCTTCCAAAAATGCCTGTTTTTTTTTCTTGCTTAAGTTGGGTAAAGCTGGATGCTGCTTATAACCAAGAAACCTGACTTAGGCAACAGCCGTCACAACAACAGACATATATGAGCACTTTCTCTGTGCCAGGCCCTGTTCAAAGCACTTTTTGTGTGGACTCATTAACTCCTTACGACAACCGTATGAGGTAGGTACTGTTGTAATTACCCCCATTTCAACAGATGTGAAAGCCGTGGCTGAGCAGGCAGAGTAACTTGCCCAGGACCACCCAGGTATTAAGCTTGGATTTGGATTCGGGCAGCCTGCCTCCAGAGTCCAATTCTGCTTCCCTCCCGATTCCAAATTCCCAGAGAAAGGATTCCTCTTTGCCCCAAATGAGTGAGGTGTGCAACCCTAGTCCAGTAAGTGGTACCGGGGACGTGGCACCCAAACGTGGCTGCCAGAGGCTCTCCGCTAAGGGTGAGGAGGGTCATGTGTTAAGCCATGTTCCCAGTTCCCTCTTTCTGGGGACACAGTGGGACAGCACTTCCTGACTTAGCAGGTTCCATACTGTACAAGGACCCCTGAGGGAGGAGACCCTCCTGTGTAAAAGCTGTATGTGTGAGGCTCCGGGACTTGCGTGGCCAGCGAGTCGTGCGTGAAAGGGACCGTGTAAGACATTCAGCAGCTCCTGTTCTCTCTGGTGCATATTAGCCTGGGTTCTGAGTCACCGTGAGGAGCAGAGTCTCTGACACCTGAGAGTGGGTTTGTAGTGTGAGCAAGAAGGAAACCTTTGTTGTTTTTGGCTGCTACGGTCACTGGTCTCTTGGGTCATTTGTTACTCAGTAGAGCCCTATCCTGGCTGATACAGTTACATGAATCACCTTAAAAAGCTCTCTCTCTCTCTCTCTCTCAAATAAATATTTATTGTTTATTTATTTTTTTTAAAGATTTTACTTATTTATTTGAGAGAGAGAGAGATCACAAGTAGGTGGAGAGGCAGGCTCCCTGATGAGCAGAGAGCCCGATGTGGGGCTCAATCCCAGGACCCTGAGATCATGACCTGAGCCAAAGGCAGAGGCTTTAACCCACTGAGCTACCCAGGCGCCCCTCTCTCAAATAAATATTTTTTAAAGACATGTTTATTTATTTATTTATTTGTCAGAGAGAGAGAATACGAGCAGGGGGAGCAGTGGGCAGAGGGAGAAGCAGACACCCCACTGAGCAGGGAGCCCGATACGGGACTTGATTCTAGGACCGTGGGATCGAGACCTAAGCCTAAGGCATACGCATCACCGACTGAGCCACCCAGGTGCCCTGTTAAATACATAACATCTTTTAAAAAATCTACCCTATTGTGGATGGCACCGTGTTGAAAACAAGCCTAGTGCTTTTTGGGTCCAAACTGGGGCCCTGGCCAGCCCGGCACCCCCCAGCCAATTTCCCTTCCTACTGTGACCGGAGTCCTTGGGGTTGACAGGACGTCTGAGTGACATCTCTCTGGCCACTGGACGAAAAGACAAATGAGGTCTGGATGCCAACCCTGTGCCCGGGGAGACCTCTCCCTGGGGATGCCCACCCTTCCTGTGTGTGGTGCCCATCAGAGCCTGCCTCTTGTTCAGGGTGCCCCAGGTAGGAAGGCAGCGCGGCACGGTGACTGAGCACTCAGACAGCCCAGAGTTCAAATCCTCACTCTTGTCTCTTACTAGCTGGGTGACTTTGGTTAGGTTCTTTTATTCCTCCTCTCAAGAAACGGACATGATAATTTTAGTACCGTCTCCTGGGAGTGCTGCAAGGGTAAAAATGCAAATGTCATGCAAATTTGCCTAGTCGTCCTAAATAAACGTTTGCTCTTGCCTTTAGTATTATCTCAATAGGAGCAATAAGAGACTAAAAGCCGGTATATTTTCTAGACCCAGGTGATCCCATCAGCTGGTAGAAAAGTGAATAAAGAGAGAGGAAAATCTATAGCTAGTTAGTTATCCTTATATAAAATAAAAACACCAGAGGTGCCTGGGTGGCTCAAATGGTTAAGCATCTGCCTTTGGCTCAGGTCATGATCTCCTGGTCTTGGGATGGAGCCCCACGTCAGTCTCCTGGCTCACTGGGGAGTCTGTTTCTCCCTCTCGCTCTGTCTCTCCCCACTGCTTGTGCTCTCCCTCCCTCTCTCTCAAATGAATACAATCTTAAAAAAAAAAATTAAAATTAAAAAAATAACCTAAAATAAAGATGCCAATCATAAAATAATAGAAAAATGAAAATCCATACTGTATGCCTATGTTTCCCTAAGCATGGTCCAAAAACCTCATCTATGAGAGTCATTGTGTGTGTGTGTGTGTGTGTGTGTGTGTGTGTGTGTATGTTTCTGGGATGAGTCAGGTGCTGGTGGAAACTGCAGATCCCCAGACCTCAGCCCAGCCTGACCAGAGGTGGGACCTAGGAATCTGCATTTTTTTAAAAACCTCCCCAGAGATTCTTAGGCTTTACTACATTGAAAAACTGCTCTTTCTTCGTAAGAACCTCAGCGGGGAGAAGAGGGTAGCAGCCCATTATCTGGGATGTTTCGAGCAGCTGGGCATAAGGCAGGCCAGGGAACCCGGACCTGCCCACTCATTCTCCTTTCTCAGGACGCTGCTGCCGGGCGTCCCTCTTACAGCAGACATGCCGAGGGAACGCTGAGCGCTAGATCCGAATCACCTCGCTGGCCCACGCCAGGAGCAAATGGGTGCTTCCTGCCTTCCAGTCTGGTGGCAGCTCAGCCCGTCAGAGTCATACAGCTGGCCCCTGAGGGCCCCGGTGCAAAGGCAGTTGGAGGCTCTGTGACCCGCTGGCAGCCTAACAAGGTGACAGCTATGGTATGGAAGGCCAGACATCAAAGAGAAGGTGGGCAGGAGGGAGGAGGACGCTTCCAGTGCACCCGCCCTGTTCTCCTGCAAGCCTCAGGTGGTGTCACCTCCAGGGGGAATGAGCTGAGAACAGGGTCCCCTGTTTCACTTGGGAAACTTGAACACCTTGCTCTTCCCTGCTTCTGGGCTCTGCCTTCACCTGAGCTCGGCTTTGCACGGAGGTCAAGAGCGTGGACTCTGGAGCCAGGTTCCACCCGTGGCTCTGCTGTGTGATGTTAGGCAAGTTAACAAACTGCTCTGTTTCCTCATTTCTTTATCTGTAAAATGGGGATCATGGGGCCAGTGCACCGCACTGGGTTGGTGTGAGAATGGAATTAGTTAATGAGTATGAATAGATGTCAGGGGCCCAGAGCTCTAGCTGCCTGTGACTGAGCGAGTGAGAATTAGGTGTTCTTGGTACCACTGTCAGTACTGCTAGTAATAGCCAAACATATTAGTTGAACTCCTGAGCCTGTGCTGACAGCTTTAGGTACGTGATATAATCTTCATAAAAACCCAATAGGTTTTGGGGGCACCCAGCTGGCTCAGTTGGGAGAGCCGGGACCCTTGATCTCGGGGTTGTAGTTCAAGCCCCACACTGGATGTAGAGATTACTTAAAACAAAACAGTAAGTTCGGGAAATACCAGAGAGCGATGATGGTTGCACAACCTTGTGAATGTACTCACTGCCTCCAAATTGCGAATTGTGTGCTTTCAGTGGTTGAAATGGTAAATGCGGTGTTATGTCTGTTTTCCCACCTATACACAGGCACCTGTGCATAAGGCAGGCCGGAGAAACCGGCACACGCCCACTCTTTTTCCTGGGAGCTATTGTGATCACACCTGTATGACAAGTGAGAGAAAGCAAGGCTCAGAGACAGGCTCACGGCGCAGGGAGCAGCTCAGCCTGCCTTGCGTCCTAACGTGCTCGGCACTGCCAGGGACGCCAAGACCCACGGGTCTGTAACACGGTGCTGCCTCATCCATTCATCTTTTTGTTCTTTCATTTGAGAAACACGAGCTGCACCCCTGCTCTGTGCCAGGTCCTATGCCAGATGCTGGGGTTCAGCAGACAGAAAGAGAGACCATTTGCCCCCTGGCCCAGATGGATGTGTGTTTACAAATAGGACACATACTGAGAAGGAAAGTACCCGGAAGAGGGCATGAAAACACTCCAGCTAGTCAGCAGAGTTTGGTGACAGCATCCTGGAGGAAGTGGCAGTCAGGAACTGAGACATCAGTAGGAGTCCCTGAGCAGAGGTGGGAAGGGAGGGACTTTCTAGGCAGAGGGAGGAGCCACTCGTGCAAAGGCCCTGTGGCCTCTGTAGCAAGAACAAGGTGGGGGAAATGGAAGAAGCCAGGAGTGGGAGGACCACAGAGGCCAGGTCACGCACACAGGTTACTCCCTTGAAAAGCTTTGTCTTTGTCTTCAGAGTAACAGAGGCCTTTGAAGGTGTAAAGCCACGGAATGCTGGGGGCCTAATTCACCCCAGGAAAGACCACCTCTCCCTAGCCTGGACATCCCACCGGCAGCAGTGCTGTCTGTTGGAGCTTGGACAAGACCCCCCACACCCTCATCCCCCCACCACACAAATAATGCCCCTGACCTGCACACAGCCCTTTACCTCTGCCTCCCCCCAACTGTATTTCTCTCCAGAGCGCCCTGGGACCCTATACATTTTACCTCTTGGCTTCTCTCTTTCCACCTACATCAAAGCCAAGGACATTTCTTTCCACAGTGTTCCCTGCACACAAAACAGGGCCTGGCATCTGATAGGGTTCAATAAACAGACACTCAACTGTTGAATGAAGTCCTAACATCACCCTGCCGATGGGGAGGAACAAGAGTACCCGTAGGGCCAGTTAGGCATCTACCACAGGAGTCTGGGTGGGGTAATGGTGCTTGTCCAAGTTGGGCTGTAGAGATAAAGGAACATTCCAGATATGATTGGGAGAAGCCCTAGGAAGTCTTCTGAGGATCACCTCGGTAAGGAAGAGAGAACACGTTTCCTTCTCAGAGGAAAGATGGCCCAAGGTCAAGGTCAGGCCCATGGTGTGGGAGCAGAACCGAGATCAGAAACCTAATCCAGTCTCTGCTGTGCCATCCAATCTGATCACACCAACTCACTGACAGCCCATCCTATTCTTCCCATGGCTTAAGGGGCAGCCAGAAACCCCTTTCCTGGTCTTGCACCTTCTAGCGCTTCTTGGGGTCTCATGCTCCCTCTTTGTCTAGCTTCAAGGCACAACTTAAAAGTCAAGTCCTCAAAGAAGCCTGGGGTAGGAATGGAAGAGAAGGGAAAGAAAGGAGAGGGCAGGGAAGGAGGAAACGAGAAATCGAGAGGCCTTGCTTACATTCCAATGTTGTACCTTGCAGTGAGGTGTAAGGCCAACTCACCCCATACATAAGTCCGTGATCATAACCATGATCCTTTGTTCATAGTTACTTCCCATCTCCCCCTTGACGGTCTGCTCCAGGAGGCAGGAAGAGCTGCTTCTGCCTCCTCACCATCCCCACTGAGCCTAGGTGGCTCAGGTCATGAACGCAGGGTCCTGGGATCGAGTCCCACATTAGGCTCCCTGCTCAGTGGGAAGCCTGTTTCTTCCTCTCCCTCTGCCTGCCGCTCCCCCTACTTGTGCTTTCTCTCTGTGTCAAATAAATAAATAAAATCTTTAAAAAACAGAACAAAACAAAAACCCGATCTGGAGAATAAATGAATGAATGGGTCTAAGACAGGAGGTGAGAAAACAACCACACGTTGTGTTTTTTTCTCTTGGAGGTGGAGGGGGAAGGGGACAGGACTAGGCAGGGCCTCTAGCAGGGAAGGCACGTGTGTGCTCCACCCCCCCCATCTCTGTACCCCAGCATACAGCAGGAGCTCAATAAATGTGCTCTGGGCAAGTGAGTGGATGTCCTGCTTGGTCCTCTTTGTCCTTGGAGGGCAGGAACCTATCCCATTCCTGCATTAAGGTAAAAGCACACTGGGGGTGCCTGGGTGCCTCAGTGGGTTAAAGCCTCTGCCTTTGGCTCAGGTCATGATCTCAGGGTCTTGGGATTGAGCCCCGCATCGGGCTCTTTGCTAAGCGGGGAGCCTGCTTCCTCCTCTCTCTCCACCTGCCTCTCTGCCCACTTGTGATCTCCCTCTCTCTGTCAAATAAATAAATAAAATATTTGGGGGGAAAAAAAAGGTAAAAACACACTCAACATGCCCCATGCACGAGCGTTGACTCCGACCTTCAGATCCATTCGTTCATTCTCCAGATTGGTTTTGAGCCCCAGATATGGGCAGGCCCCATGGAGATGGTGAGGAGAAAGTGTGGGCCCAGTGTCAGAGTCTGAAGGAAACATTCTGGAAACACAAGGCTCCCTGCCCTGCTTGTGTGCTCGTGACAGTGACAGTCAGCGTCCCTGTGCTCTGCGCATCGCTTTGTTCCATCTGCAGAGTAACCGCAGGCGCTAGCTAGCATCGGTATGTCCATATTCCAGAATCCATGCGGAGGCCCTGGGCTGGGAGGCGGGCTCCCCTGACAAGCAGCAGGGCTGGCGGGCCGTGAAACCAGGGCTGTCCGAGCGTTGCTTTCCCCAGGCCCTCCTTAGAAGGCACTCCAGACTGCTGTCTCTGAGAGGACCCCTTCACCACACTGGTCCCCTCAGCTTGCCTTGCTTTTTCCTCCTGGAGCTTACGGACGGAGTTCCTATCTGCTCAGCCAGCACATAAGGCCATAGGAAGGCTTGTAGGTGAGTCACCTCCTTCTGGTGGCATGGTACAAAAGGCCCCAAATGATTGGATTTAGAAAGAAATGAGTTCGACTGACTTTGATTAGCCATCTAAGACCCTATCGGTTCCGAGAGCTCTCCTATTCACGGAAGTGGTTGCTAGATGCATGTGGTTTACACATGCGTTCCCAGGGCCTCGCACAACGCCAGGCATGTAGTAGGTGCTCAGGAAATACTCGTTGAGGGAATTCAGTGAAGCTATTCCAGTTTCTCCTTTCACTGCTAAACCATATCCACGCAGTCCTCATTCTCTTCCTCTCTCCTTCCATACTTCTCCCCTCCCTGCCTTCTTTCATTCCACAATTCTTGAGTCCCTGCTGGAGGTTGTGCACTTCCTCAGAGCCTTGGATCACAAGCGAAAAGCGACACGAAGCTCACAATAGTGGGTTCCATAGATATATTTTAAAAAATTCCCTTGAGGGCGCCTGGGTGGTGCTGTTGGTTAAGTGTCCGACTCCTGGTTTCAGCTCATGACCTGGTTCCGGAGATGGTGACCTCAGGATCATGAGACTGAGCCCTAAATCAAGCCCCACATTGGGCTCCACGTTCAGTGTGGAGTCTTCTTAAGACTTTCTCTCCCTCTCCTTTTGCCCCTCCTCTCTGTGTGTTCTCTCACTCTCTTTAAAATAAATAAGTCTTTTCAAAAAATTCCCTTTAATATGAGGTGCAAAGCACTATGTTGTTTTCCTATTATTTACTTGCTTTTTAAAATCAGCTTTGGAATACTTAACGTACACAAATGGCACATGTATAATGTATACATCTCAGTGACTCAGCACATAGGCACATACTGATAATACCGTTAACTGCTATCAGTGTAGGGAACGTACACATCACACCCCAAAGATTTCTTGTGTCCCTTTCCTTTTTTTTTTCCCCCCTTTTGTCTCTTTTCTTTTTTGGTGGCAAAAACACTTAACCTGAGATCTACCCTCTTCCCAAGTTTTCAAGGGCACAACACTGTGCCGTTCACTCCAACAGATCTCTAGAACTCACCGATTGTGTAGTTAGAACCAAGTTAAAGGTGGGACTAATCCGTTCTTTGGTGGAGGTGGGGGCAGGGTGTCGTCATTGGGGAAGGCTTCAGGAGAACAGTGGTTGAAGCAAGACTCTGAAAACTGACCAGGATTTCTCCTCTTATTAATGCTGGTGGAAAGTGCTAGAACAGAGGTGGAGGTGCATCGCTGACCGCAGAGGACCTGCAGGGGCCTAGGGCAGCAGAGTGGGAGGGTTTCACAGGGAACAGCAGTTCGTCAGGCCAGTGAGTCCTTTTGCAAGAAGTTATTGGTCAAGTGGCTGCAGATTGAGCTGATGGCTATGTCTGCGGCAGATTTTACACATCAATATTAGAAGGATTTTATTTTTAACTTTATGGAGGTATAATTTACATATCGTAAAAAGTGCCCATTTAACGTGTGCAGCTCAGTGATTTTTAGGATGCTTACAGAGTTGTGCAGCCAGCCATCACCGTAATCTAACGTTAGAACCTTTCCGTCACTCTGAAGTGATCCCTTAGGTCCTTTAACAGTTAATCCTGTTCCAGGATTAATCCTCCACCAGCCCTGGCCGCCTTGAATCTACTTTCCATCTCTATGCCTTTGCTGATTCTGGACATCTGGTATACACAGAACCCCACAATCCGTGCATGGTGTCTTGTGTCTGGCTCCTTTCACGTAGCATCATGCTTTTAAGCTTCATCTGTGTTGTACCATGTCTGGATACTCTGTTCCTTTCTAGGGCTGTTTCATATTCCATTGTGTGGATGGACCATATCTTATTTATCTCTTTACCACTGCATGAACATTTAATGGCTTCTGGGTTTTGGATATTGTGAATGATGCCATGAGAAATGTTCATCTGCAAGTCTATGTGGCAATATGTTATCATTTCTTTTGGGTAGATGCCTAGGATTGGAACGGTTGTATGGTAAATTAATGCTTTTTTTTTTTTTTAAAGATTTTATTTATTTGACAGAGAGAGAGAGATCACAAGTAGGCAGAGAGACAAGCAGAGGGAGAGGGGGAAGCAGGCTCCTCGCTGAGCAGAGAGCCCAAAGTGAGGCTCGATCCCAGGACCTTGGAAATCATGACCTGAGCTAAAGGGAGAGGCTTTAACCCACTGAGCCACCCAGGTGCCTCTAAATTAATGCTTGTTACAAAACTGCCCATACCATTTAAGAACTGGTTTTTTTTTTTTTTGTAAAATAAGCTCTATGCCTCACATGGGGCTTGACCTTCCAATGCTGAGATCAAGAGTCCCATGCTCTACTGACTGGGCCACCTGGGCTTCTCGCGAGAAGTGCTTTTTAAGGAAGATGCAGAGGGTACCTTGTTTGGGCCTCAAGGCCTTGCAGTGAGGTGGTGGTGGAATTGAGACTCCAACAGAAATTGTCAGCCAGTAGAGATCACACCCTTAACCACTCTCACTCTTAGAAGCCTTTTGTGCATTTGGAAACTTGAAATCAACCCTCCCTTGGATCCTTCTGGAAAAATCCCAGGCCATGAAGTCTGTTTCCATAAGGTAGAGTCTGTCTCTTTTAAAAAGAGTAGCCTCGGGGCGCCTGGGTGGCTCAGTCATTGAGCGGCTGCCTTCGGCTCTGGTCAGATCCAAGGGGCCTGGGATCGAGCCCCACATCCGGGCTCTCTGCTCTGCAGGAAGCCTGCTTCTCCCGCTACCATTCCCTCTGCTTGTGTTCCCTCTCTCGCTGTGTTTCTCTCTGTCAAATAAATAAAATCTTTAAAAAAAATAAAATAAAATAAAAAAATAAAAAGAGTAGCCTCAGGAGCTGTTGAGGAAAGTGATCAGTTTGTAAAAACCTCCTTTGTAGCATTATCTCCTGCTTAAATTAGGATATCTTAAGTTGGGAGAAAGAGCCGACCGTGTGCACACTTTGATCACACTTTGATCAGCCTCTACACGGGCTGTTTCACATTTTTGAGCATGTTTTTTATTTTTTTTTAAAGATTTTATTTATTTATTTAACAGAGAGAGAGAGATAGCAAGAGGGGGAACACAAGCAGGAGAAGTGGGAGAGGGAGAAGCAGGCTTCCCGCTGAGCAGGGAGCCCGATGCAGGGCTTGATCCCAGGACTCTGGATCATGACCTGAGCTGAAGACAGACGCTTAACGACTGAGCCACCCAGGCGCCCCTTGAGCATGTTTTTAAAAAATTTTATTTATCTATTTGAGAGAGTGAGTGAGAGAGCATGAGCAGCAGGAGAGGGGCAGAGGGTGAGGGAGAAGCAGGCTCCCCACTGACCAGGACCCTGGGATCATGACCTGAGCCGAAGACAGATGCTACACCAGCTGAACCACGCAGGTGTCCCCACATTTTTGAGCATTTTTATTGTTTTGTGTGGAATACATAATTTGGTCAATCAGTAGGGATTTTTTTTCCTCTAGATTGGCGGTTTGGACTGAAACGGTATAATCATGATAAATGATCTCCCTGCCCACCTCTCCCTGTCTATTAACAGAAGGATCGATAACAAATAGTCTCTGGTGTCACCTACACACATAAAATTACACTGGAAGCTAACTAAGCAGGGTGGCCACGAAGAAGGTCTCAAGTTTGTGCCCACAGGGCTCAGTGCCCGTCCTGTGCTCTGTGGAATGACCTCATGAACGCGGATAGTGTGGGGTTTAGCCCTTTCTGGTGCTGAGCTTCAACATTTGCAGAGGCAACCCTATGTATCAGACATTGTGCTGGCTATAAACACACACCCAGCACTGTCCTAGCTCCCATGCGGCCCTGAGGTCAGTGGGGAGCTGGCAGGGCCTTCTGTTCAATGATGATTAAGAATTTCAGGGGCGCCTGGGTGGCTCAGTGGGTTAAAGCCTCTGCCTTCGGCTCAGGTCATGATCTCAGGGTCCGGGATTAAGCCCCACATCAGGCTCTCTTCTTGGCAGGGAGCCTGCTTCTCTCTCTCTCTCTCTCTGCCTACTTGTGATCTCGCTCTCTAAATAAATAAATAAATAAAATCTTTAAAAAAGATTTTCAAGACGGCAGGGCGCCTGGGTAGCTCAGTTTGTTTAGTGTCTGCCTTCGGCTCAGGTCATGTTCCCAGGCTCCTGAGATCCAGCCCCACATTGGGCTCCCTGTTCTGCGGGAAGCCTGCTTCACCCTCTCCCTCTGCTGTTCCCCCTGCTTGTGTTCCCTCTCTCACTGTGGTTCTCTGTCAAATAAAATAATTAAATCTTAAGAAAAAAAAGAATTTCAAGATGGCAACAGCAGAGCATTAAACCAGAGTGAAGCCCAGAAGCACGGGCCCACATTCACGTTGCAAGCCCAGGAAGGCATCCTTGAGCATAGATCGGTCTGATATGCATGCAAACTTTCTGAAAGGATACACCAAATATTGTTAATACTGTGTGAAGAGGGTTAGATAATATTACTTCTATGCACACAAATTCTTGGTCGATGCCCCAGGTCATTCAGAGCGATCCCAGCGTCCTGACCACAGTCTACAAGTAGATGGGGAGACCCATCTACTCCCTAGTTCTTGGCTCTCACCTACTATTCTCGTCTTTGCTCTCTCCACTCATCTGCTGTGCCTTCTTGGGCTTTTTCTCCAGTAAGCCTTCCACAGTCCTGCCACAGGGCTTTTGCACTTGCTATTCTTCTCCTCCTGGCTAATTCTCTTTGTGCAAAGGTCACCCCCACAAAAGCATTGCTTACCTGATCTGGTGAAAGCTGCCATTTCTTTCAAAATTTTACCTATACCCCAAACTCCATAGTCCCCTAATTTTCTTTCCTTTTCTCCATAGACCTGTTATCTTCTAATAGACTTAATGATTAACTTGTTTTGTTGCCCCCCACTACTTGATGTGAGCTCCATGGGGGCAGGGATTTGTATGTGGACCTGTCTTTTTTTTAAATCTCTGCCATAGCCCCCCAGTGCCTACAACAGCATCTGGCCTATAATAGATGCTCAATAACCATTTAGTGTGGGAAGGCACACAAACTTGCCACATACAGGCAGGTGGGGTAAGCCTTTGAGTTAAATACTATAATTAGTCTCTATCTTACCTGTGAAGAATCCGAGGCTTATCAGGGAGTTCTGCTGTCTAGCCAGCTCAGTTAACCACCACTGTGTGTATTATACACAACCTTGGGACCGTGGGGGAAGACTTTGTCTTCCTTTCTATGCTTTTCTATACTATTAGAATTTTGATCTTTCACAATGTGTCCATATTCTTTCTATTTAAGAAAAAAAAAAGTACCAGGGTTAGGTAAAGGAGATGTCCACCGACTGTGTTTTGAATTTCTGAGAATTCTGTCATTGATTTCATAGGGCAGTGTGTTGGCACGGAGGAGGTACTCAATACATTTTTGTGATGTGAATGGAGAGACAGTGTACAATCAGCAGAGGGAGAAAATGAGAAAAGAGATATTTAAGAACAGTGCTTGAGACCAATGAAATCTGTTCCTGAAAATGTATCAGATAGCAAATTTTCTGATGGTGAGAACCTACACTCTATTTTTTT
>CM053621.1:5707409-5737808 GCA_028646535.1 Procyon lotor | reverse complement strand
AGTAAATTAGGGGCTCGTGGCTGGCTCAGTCTGTAGAGCGTGTGACTCTTTATCTCAGGGTTGTGAGTTCAAGCTCCATGTTGGGTCTCGACGCTACTTAAAAAAATGATGATAATAGGGGCACCTGGGTGGCTTAGTGGGTTAAAGCCTCTGCCTTGTTCTCAGGTCATGATCTCAGGGTCCCGGGATCGAGCCCTGCATCGGGCTCTCTGCTCAGCAGGGAGCCTGCTTCCCCCCTCCCTCTCTGCCTGCTTGTGATCTCTCTCTCTGTCAAATAAATAAATAAAATCTTAAAAAAAAATGATAATAAAATAAAATCCTTAAAAATATGTAAGTGAATAACACACAAATCTGAAACACATTTTCTTTGCCATTTCAAAATATTGTTACTGTTTTTAAAAGAAATTCCAAACGCTCTCACAAAATGTAGATAATTGAATTATAGACAAGAGTTTCCTTTATGCCTTACTTTGGTGGACATGGCTGTGGAGCAGCAAAGATTCTTTATGGACAAAAATTACTTTGTAAAGAAATGTGAGTTATTAATGTGGGACATTAACTTTCTGTATTAAGTCTTTGGGGGTTCTGGGTTATTAAAAAAGCCAGGGAAAACACTCACCAGATTGCCCGGCACACCATAAGTGCTTAATAAATGTTCTCCATTGCTTGCGTGTAATTTTCTTTAATACAGAAGGGATCTTGATGTTCTCAGGCTTGCATGTTGCCCTGAGAACCTGAGACTGAAACTCTTTCCCTATCAACCTGGATATCAAATGCCATTATTTTAATTAATTTAAATTCCCTGAGTTCCCATCTGGCAGATAAAATCCAGTTGCTGTTTGCAACAGTCACTGGGCTCTTCCTGTGGTATAAGAAATCTGCCTACGAGTGGCGTCAGCGTGTGTGTTCATTGATTTGATAAAAAGTATTTCTTTTTTTTAAATAATTGTTTTGTTCTGTTTTAAAGATTTTATTTATTTATTTGACAGAGAGAGATATGATGAGCCAGGAAACATGAGCAGGGGGAGTGGAAGAGGGAGAAGCAGGAGGCTTCCCGCCAACCAGGGAGCTCCATGTGGGGCTCGATCCCAGGACCCTGGGATCATGATCCGAGCCGAAGGCAGATGCTTAACCACTGAGCCACTCAGGTGCCCCAATGAAAAGTATTTCTCGAGCGAGAGCTATAAAAGGGAGGGCCTGCTTCTTGACTGGCACCGAGAGCCCAGCCGCCTTGTGTCCTGTGTGTTAGGGGTCCAGAGACCCGGGAGGAGGGGTGCCAAGAATGGGTGTTTCCAGCTGGAGGATGAGCCACCGTCTCATGCGACAGGGGACCCCCCCTTGCTCTCTTGAAGCAACATTTCTTTTTTTCTGATCCTGGTGGAGCAGCCTCCAATCTAGACCTCGAACAGAGGGCCCAGAGAGGCACTGTTGCCCTTGTTTGTGGAATGAAGGAATGAATGCGTGTGAGGTTCAGAAGAGCTGAATGAATTTTACTTTTAACCCATAGATACTCTCCACCGTCCTTGCCACATGGCTTTGAAAATAATGTAATTATCCAGGTCAGCAGTTTATTTTTGGAGTTATTAATAGGAAGGTAAATTGAGTCACTGAATAACCCAGCGGCAATTCTGGAGGCGATTTTGGTTGCCACGGCTGGGGTTGGGGTGCTCCTGGCATCTGGTGGGTGGACTGTGGGATGCTGCTAAGCATCCTACAGTATGCAGAACAGCGCCGCCCCCCCCCACCTTGCAAAGGATTT
Source organism: Procyon lotor (assembly GCA_028646535.1). NCBI lineage: Eukaryota > Metazoa > Chordata > Mammalia > Carnivora > Procyonidae > Procyon > Procyon lotor. The sequence goes on along the minus strand of CM053621.1, from coordinate 5,736,049 downwards.
TAGGGGGTCTAAGTGGCAGTCATACCAAACCCATCCCAAGTAAGGAGCTTGGGGACATTGATTGGCAGGAAGCACGTGGTGTCTCAACCTTTGCAGCTGGCAGAGTTCTTTGAAACCCATTTCTGCCACTGCCTACCTATGCCTTAGTTTCCTCTTCTATAGAATGAAAACAATAATGCTGTCAATCAGAATGCAAAGCATGACATAATAGTTAGAGACATATGCTCTGGAATGAGAGACTACCCTAATTAAAATCTTTACCTTGTTATTTATTTATTTATTTATTTATTTTTAGCATATTAAAATACAGATAGTGAAATTTACCACGGGTAACATTATATATGTTCATGTTATGTAGTTATTACTGCTCGATTTCCAGAACATTTTTATGACCCCCTAAGAGGAAGCCCCCATAGCCATGAAGTGGCCACTCCCCCATCCACATCCCCACTCCCTGGCACCCACTAACCTGTTTTCTGTCTCTCTGGATTTGTCCACTCCGGTTATTTCATACAAATGGAATCAGAGAATATGTGGCCTTTTGTGTTCTGGCTTCTTTCATTTACTAGCAATTTTTTTTTTTTAAAGATTTTATTTATTTGACAGAGAGGGAGAGATCACAAGTAGGCAGAGAGGCAGGCAGAGAGAGATGGGGAAGCAGGGTCCCTGCTGAGCAGAGAGCCCGATGCGGGGCTCGATCCCAGTACCCTGAGATCACGACCTGAGCTGAAGGCAGAGGCTTTAACCCACTGAGCCACCCGGGCGCCCCACTAGCAATTTTTTAAAAAAGATTTTATTATTAAGTAATCTCTCCACCCAACGTGGGGCTCAAAGTTACAATGGTGAGATCAAGAGTCGCATGCTCCACTGACAAGAGTCAGCCAGGCACCCTTTCATTTACCACCTTGTTTTCAAGGTTTATCTCGTAGTGTGGACGGGTACTTCGTATCTCCTAGCGGCTGGGTGCCTGGCTGGCTCAGTCCCTAGAGCCATCTGACTCTCCTAGCAGCCGAATGACGTGTGGCTAGACCCCATTTTGTTACCCATTCATCTGCTTGTGGACATTTGGGCTGTTTCCACCATTTTAGCATTTCCAAATAGGGCTGCTGTGAACAGTTGGTGTGCCCGGTTTTGTTGGAGACCCTGTTTCCAGTTCTGCTGGGACCCAAGAGCCCAATAGCTGGGTGGCTCTCTTGCTGGTTCTGTGTTCGACTTCTATGAAGTGACCCTTCTCCTGCTGTTTGTCTCCTCTGAGACACCCGTCTCCTTCCTTCGCTTCTGTCTTGGTTTTGTCTTCTCTTAAGAGGGCTGCATGATGGTTTTATTTCTCAGGGTTGTGGACAGATTAAACGAAGGAGTTAACGTAAAGTCCTTGGAACAGTGCCTGGCAGGACGAAAGCACTCACTAAAAATTATCGATGATTACTGCGCTTACTTGGTTGTGAGGATTAAGCAGGACAGCCACTTAAACGCGTTGTTACCTGGCGAAGTGACCGGTGACTTACTCGGTTTACAGTTGGAGCCGAGACAGTTCTGTCAAGATTGAACCTAAGGTAACAAACTTCTAGGTGAATGTTGGCCAAATAAAAACACAGAGCGTTTGCCTTTGAAGCAAAGGATGCTTACTGAAGGTTTTGCACGATCTAAGAACTGTTTTTTGTTTTTAAGAATTTATTTATTTATTTGACAGAGAGACACAGGGGGAGTGGGAGAGGGAGAAGCAGGCTTCCTGCTGAGCAGGGAGCCCCATTTGGGCTCCATCCCAGGGGATCATGACCCAAGCCAAAGGCAGATGCTTAATGACTGAGCCACCCAAGCACTCCCTAAGAACAGTTCTGGGGAAAGGTGGCCCATGTCTGTTTTCCAGCTAATGTGGATGAGAAAACAGGGTAAATGAGGTTGGGAAGTCATGGGACTCCTGATCACATTTGGGGTATAAAGTAAATCTCTTACAACATTTTTCTGTTGGGTTCTATGGAGCCAGACTGCTTGGCTTCAGATGTGGCCCTGTCTTTGGCTAGCTGGGGGACCTTGAACTAGTTACTTCATCTGGAGACTGCCCTGTCAGGGACCTCAACTGTAAAATAGCACCTGCCATGTAGGGTGGAAGTGAGAATAAAAAAGTTAACACACGGAATGCTCTGTAAACAGTCCCCTGAGCTCACAAAAAGGGCTCTTTAACCTAGTGCTTCACTTATCTTTTCCCCCCAAATCACATTTTTGGAAATATCCCGTTGTTCCCTCTTGTTACCCTTTTAAGAGGGTCTGACCAAGAGGGATGGATAATAGTTTGACTAATTTTCCTAAAAACAGATAAACTAACAAATGAAAAAAAAAAAGAGGAAAAAGCACCGGTGTCTGCCCACATTTTCTTGGCCTCTTATCACTGGATCTTTGTTTTGAGTCAGCCGGGTTACACTACCAAAGCATCTTTGGGAGCTGTTTATCAAAAAATAAAAACAAGACGCTACAGTCTGCATGCACAAGTGACGACGGGCCATGGGCAGTCATTGTAGTAAAGAGCTTGCATTAACATCTTGCCTCTCCTTTCCCGAATACAGCCCAGGAAAATGTTGGTTGTCGGACTTTGTTTTAATGGGACATCCTATGCTCATTTCTGCCCCTGGTTTTCCCTGAAGGTAGCCCAGTCTCTGATGCACAGGAGGTACTCAACTTATGAAAGGATGGTGGGTCAGGAACTGGGGGCTGGGGTCTCAGGTCATTCTGCCCTCGCTCTTGCAATAACTATCTCACACCCTCTGGATCATGAAGTGTTTAAAATTTTATTTCATTTCACTTCCAACGGCCCCTTCAGACAGAAACTGCCTTCCTCATTTCCCATGGTAAGAATCTTGAGTTCAGAGAGGTTGTTGGCTTCCCAAGTTCAACTTTGCAGAACCTTCTGTGAAAAACCTAGGTCTTTTGGTTCCCAATCTTAAAGCCCTTTACCCTCCCAAACTGCTTCTAGCTTCACGGTTTTGCCCTAACCTTTATCTCCTTGAAGCTCATATTCTCCTAACTAACCTAACCCAGTGGTTGTGGGGGTTAGGTCATCTTCCCAGGCATGGATTATCTAAGAGTTTAGTTATCCTGAGAAATAAAAAGCTCCTGTTAATTCCATTTTTCCCTCTGACACTTCCATTAAATCATTTTAGACCCTGGCCAACATCGCTGCCAGGTAGATAAATATTTTGGTTCTCAAGAAGAAAAACCAACCGGCTGTTTATGCCAAGTCATGGCACGGGCCCTGGGAGCAGCAAAAATATGTTTTGCTCAGAGAGTAATGATAGGGTGCCCCTCCCTGCACCTACTGATCTACCTAATGACAAGTCAGCGGCTCCAGCCGTTCCTGTCTCCCTGGTTTCCCGTCCCTTCCTTAGGTCCCCAGTTTCTGAACCAGGGCGAGGGTTGTGAAATTAACAACAACAACAAATTGGCAACGATTAGAAATGGTGCCCCAAGTTGCCTTGCCCTTTGCAGCTCCAGGTCCTTTGGAGGCATCTTGGTCTTTAGCCTCCCAGGAAGCCAGCATTACTCAGCTGATTTGGGTCTTCTCTATCACCCCCCCTCCCCCGCACACCCCTTCTGGGAGCAAATGGGCTTTACAGTTAATGCAGACATGATTCCACCAGGGAAAGATGCAGATACAGGCTTGCAGGAGCCTCGGGAGTAAACTGAGTCTGGGTCTTCTTTGCAGGCCTCAAAGAACACTGGCATTGCTTTTTCCAGTAGCTGAGGTGTTCTAGAAGCAAACTCCCCACCTACCAGCTACTGCTAGAGTAAGGCAGGAAAGAGCAAAGTGGTGTCCTTGCATCCTCATGAAAGGCCTTTAAAGCGAGCAGCTCGTGTTTTGTCTCCCAAGCAAACCCCTAGCTCCTAGCAATTAGTAAACATTAGCTGAGGTTTTGAAACCATTCACTCTGTCTTTATTGAACATCTACTATGTATGTACCAGGCACCCTGCTAGGTGCTGAGGATACAGCTGTGACATTTCTCTCCTTGAGATGCTTCTAGGATGGGAGATATTTTTTTGTTTTCATAATTTTTTTTTTTTTAAAGATTTTATTTATTTGTTTGACACAGAGAGAGATCACAAGGAGGCAGAGAGGCAGGTAGAGAGAGAGGGAGAAGCAGGCTCCCTGCTGAACAGAGAGCCCGATGCGGGGCTCGATCCCAGGACCCTGAGATCATGACCTGAGCCGAAGGCAGAGGCTTTAACCCACTGAGCCACCCAGGTGCCCCTGTTTTCATAATTTTTAAAAAGAATTTATGTATTTATTTGACAGAGAGAGAGATCACAAATAGGCAGAGAGGCAGGCAGAGGGAGAGGGGAAGCAGGCTCCCCGCTGAGCAGAGAGCCCCATGTGGGGCTCGATCCCAGGACCCTGAGATCATGACCTGAGCCAAAGGCAGAGGCTTAGCCCACTGAGCCACCCAGGCGCCCCTGTTTTCATGTGTTATTATTGTGTAATAAATCACCACAGGCTCAGAGGCTTAAGACAACCTCTCTTTCCCTCCCACCCAACTCCAGCCTATCCACAAGTCCAACCAGTCTGACCTGTCAACACACCTAGACCCGAACTCTTTTTCTCCGTGTCCACCACACACACCTGTCCAGTTGATCTCCATCTCTCCCCTGGACTGTGATCAGCTCCCATCCTGGCCTTCTTAACACATTCTTTTCTTTTTTAAAGATTTTATTTATTATTTATTTTAGAGAGAGAGACAGCGAGAGAGGGAACATGAGCAGGGGGAGTGGAAGAGGGAGAAGCAGGCTTCCCGCTGAACAGGGATCCCAATGTGGGGCTCGATCCCAGGACCCTAAGATCATGACCTGAGCCGAAGGTAGTCGTTTAACCGACTGAGCCACCCAGGCGCCCCTTCCTCGCTCATTCTTGTCCTTCGCAAGATACGCTTTTTAAAAAATCAGTTTTACTGCGATATGATTCATGCATGTATCATACAATTCACCCACTTGAAGCATTTTTTTAGCATATTCGCAGAGTGGTGCAACCATTAGCAGAATCAAACTTTAGGATATTTTCAGAACTCCCCAAAGGAAGTCCTGTGCCTAGGAGCTGGTACTGCTCAACCCCTCAGTCCTTTATCTACTTTCTGTCTCTATAGATTGCTTTGCTTGCTCTCGATGTTTCACGTAACGGGAATCATTCACTATGTGTTTTTTTTGTGTCTGGCTTCTTTCACTGGGCGCCATGTTTTCAAGGCTCCTCCACGTGGTAGCGTGTCTCAGTACTTAATTCTTTTTAATTGCCAAATAGTATTTCATGGGATGGGTATACCCCATTTAATTTACCCACCATACAGGGCATCGTTTTTATTCATCTATTTCCCTGGTTGGTTTTGAACCCATCCATGAAGATAAAGTCAGACTGTGAAACCTGGGCAGGCGTTGTGTATCGCTCCCTGCCCCCCCCCACCTTCTCCACCCGAAAGGTCCTTTCTGCCCTCCCCCAAGCCTCTGGAGAGCTGGAGGGGAGGATTCCTTTGCATCTGAGAACGTCTCATTAGCATTTGTGAGAATTTGTGTGAATAACAACACCTCCTTGGGATCTGGGGGTGACCCAGGGACTGGGATTGATTCCCGGTGAAGTCATTCCTTACCTCTTGTTTGCTACCTGCCTAGTCTAGCAAGAAACTCCACTGGTGGGAAACCTTCCCATATCCGAAATGCTTGGCGGGGGGGAGGCAGGGCTGCCCAGTCACATTTGAATCATACATTCATTGAACAAATATTTATTGGGTCCATGCTATGTCCCACGCATTTGGGACACCACAGCGCACAAGAAGTTCTTTTCGGTATGGGGAGATAGGACAGTAACTGCGTTGGAGAAAAGTGCAGGGAAAAGGAGATAGGGAGATGGAAAGTGGGACAGGAATCACAATTTTCTGGCCGTTTTAGGGCAAAATAATACTCTCCTGGAGACGGTCACTTAGATGGACAGATGTATGGAGATGTATATCCTTTTTGCCCATTTTCTTATCCACCTATGCAGCCTCCGTTACCATAGAAGAGCAGAGACGCTAATCACTAGTCTGGGCTGCTGTGAGGGAAACCGATGAGTGCCAAATGAAAAGCTAGCTATTTGGGCCAGTTCCGAGGGACTAAACTTCTCTGGTTTGGACTACAGCGAGAACATAAGTTTTCCCACGTCAGGCTCTGGGTGTATACACGACAGCTCGGTGAAGGGGTGGGGGGTTAAATACTACTGCTAGTACCAATGACCGCGACAGTCACTGGTGGTACGCGTCTTCCCACCTCTGTCCCGGGCCCTGTTCTAAGCAGCCTGGTCAGCTACACCCCCAAGGTCACACGGCTGCCTCTCCGAGGGCCCCCGGGTCTGTGGGGGCGAGCCCAGGTCCCCGCGCTGGGCCGGGCTCCGGGCGCTCGACCCCCAAGTCCGGGACACCCTCACCGGCGCGCCCTAGGGTTCAGGGGCCGCGGCCTGGAGGCGCGGGCGGCGCGGGGGGCGCGGGGGGCGAGGGGCGCGGCCCCGCGGGAGCCGGAGCGCGAGCGAGCGGGCGGGCCGAGGCGGCGGTGGCTGCTGCGGGCGGCGGGCGGGCCGCTCCCTGCTCCGCCTCCCCTGCTCCGCCCTCCGCTCCCGCTCCGCCCTCCGGCTCGGCGCCCGCCCGCCCGCTCCCTGCGCCGCCCGCCCGCTCTCCGCTCGCTCGCTCGCTCGCTCTCGGGCCCCCCATGCGGATGTGACATTTCACGCCGCCGCCATTTTGAGAGCGAGCCGAGCCGAGCCGCCGGGCGCCGCGTCCGCTGCCGGAGCCCCGACGACGACGCCGAGGAGGCGGAGGCCGCAGCGCCCCGAGCGCGGCCGGCCCGTCGCCCGCCCGCGCCGCCGCCGCTCCCGCCGGCCCCAGGCCCCGCAGGCCCGCCGCGGCCGGCCAGGCCTCCCGCCCGCCGCGCCCGGCCCGAGGCGGGGCTGACTCCGCGGCCCCCGCCCGGCCGCCCTCCGCCCCCGGCCGGCCCGCGGCCTCGCAGCCCCGGCCCCGGCGGCGGGAGGCGGGCCCCGCGGCGGCGGCGGCGGCGGCGGCGGCCGCAGCGAGCGACGAGGCCGCCCGGCCCGGCCCGCCGGCCGCCCGCCCGCCTCGGCGCCGAGATTGGGCGAATCGCGAGCAAGTACGTGCGCGTCTCCCTGCCGCCGCCGCCGCCGCCGCCGCCCGCCGCGGGCCGCCCCGGGGCCGCCGCCGCCGCCGACGACGCGCGGGAGGAGGAGGAGGAGGCCGCCCCGCCGCCGCCGCCGCCGCCGCCGCCCCGGCTCGCCGCCGCCGCCGCCGCCCGCCCGCCGGGCCCGCAGCCCGGGCCCCCGGCCGCAGGCGAGGCCCAGGCCGCGGCCGACATGAACCACCAGCAGCAGCAGCAGCAGCAGCAGAAAGCGGGCGAGCAGCAGCTGAGCGAGCCCGAGGACATGGAGATGGAAGGTGAGGCCCGCGGGCCGGCCGCGGCGGGGCCGGGGGGCGCCTTCCATTGTGGCCGGGGGGAGCCGCGGGAGCCACGCGGGGGGCTCGCCATCTTTAAGCAGGCCCCGGCGGCCGCGGGCCTGGGCCTGGCCGGGCCGGGCGAGGCTGCACCGTCATGCCGGGCCCGCGCGCGGGGGGCGGTCGGCGGCCCCCGGCCCAGCTCATTGTCCGGGGCGCCTCCCGGCACAAAGCGCCCGCAGCCCGGGCTGGTGAATTAGGGCGCCCCGGCCGCCGAGGGACGAGGCGTGCTTGGGCTGCTGGCGGCCGCCGGGTCGGGAGCCGGGCTCCGGGGGCCAGTGCCCCTTCGCGGGCGTCCCCGGGGCCTGCCTGGTCTGGCCTGGTTCCGGCCAGCGAGCTCCGGGAGCGCCCTGGCCCTCCGTGGACGCGGGGCTCGCCCGCACCTGCTCGCGTGCGCTCCCCCTGAGAGCCCGCCGAGGCTGCGAGGCGTTCCCCGGGATCGCTTTAAAACGGCACTTCCTAGCGTCGGGCTTCATTTTGAAACACCTGCAAGGAAGGCACATGTTCTCAGCCTTTGGACTGGCCCCGAGTTCTGAGCCGCGCGCTCTTCGTTTCTAAGTTACCTCTTTTGGGGGGCCGTTTGGCGCCTGACTCTGTGCGGTGCAGTCAGCATCCGGCCAGGTGTGTGTCTGAAACTACGCGGAAGCCCCCCGCCGCACATGACTACCTACAGCCGAATCAAAGCTGACTCCAAAGGTAACTAAATTTTCTGCCCATGTGCCAGCCGTTTTCCCAAGTACTTTGAGATACGACTCTTGGTTGTAAAGGTTTGATGTAAAAAGTCTTGGGTTTACGTGGCTCGGGCAGAGGTGGCCATCGGAAGGCATCTTTTATTTCTCATGGCCCCAACTACTTTAAGAAGTCTTGAAAGATAGCTTTCTTACCTGCCTTGAGAGGTGAGACTGGCAGGAGTCAAAAGGGGGTATTTGAATGAGCTGGGCAGTGAATGTTACTCTTACTTGCTTTGAGCCGAGATCTTGGGTTGTGTTAAATGAATGGAACCTTGCTCAGGAAGCTGAGGCAAAGCACCATTTGTACTGTGGGGTGCTACACGTGTGGGGCACTGCACCCTGGTTGGTGAGAACACTTAACCATGACTGGTATTCCCCTGTGAAAAACTTACTGCCAGTAACTGGATGTTCACTGAAAAAAATGGCTTGCTGGATTGATTGCAGAAGGCAAAGCCGTGGAAATGCCTGCCGAAAGCGCTTCCCGGTGGTACTTAACAATGGCAGTAATGGGGGACAGGAGAGCAGAGTCCACGCCAAGGACCTGGGCTGTGTGTCTCGCTTGGCCTCAGCAAGGCAGTAGCTTCACGAGAGCTTTTGGCATGTGTGATTAAACCAGCCAGTCGCAGGAATATGTTGCTGAGACAATTTTTTATATTCCTTTTATGCCATATAACAAAAAGGGTTGCTTTTCAGTTTCCTTTTTGAACATCAGTCCGTCAAGACAAAAGTCCAGTCGTGCTAGCATACCGATTTCCCGTGTCTATTGTCTCACCGCCTTTCAAGTGTTTTTGAACACCAGTTGAGATGTAATAAATGTGGAACTCACTGAAGAGCCTCTTTCTGGGACAGAACTGTGTGTTTGGGGGAAAGAATCCTGCCCACAAGTTCCAAGGACTTTTCTGTAAGATTGGAGAGTGTAGAACGGTGGGGGAAGAATTTTCGGAAGTCCACGCATGCTTCCAAGACTACTTTCTTACCTCCTGGGGTTTCATTTTTATATTAGCAAAGTTTGCATTGGAAAGGTCACTCCTAAAATCATTGTAGATGCACTGAAATCTCAAAATTGGTTGGCGAAGGTTGCAGTTATTAATGCTGATTCCTTAAACGTAAGAAACTCGTTTCTTTGGACTGGACCTGGGTCCCACATTCATTATCCAGAAGGTACCTTGTGTCTGTAGGACTTCTGATTGTCAGCACCCTGTGAGCACCCACAGGTGTGTGGTTTCGAAAGCTGCCTGGGCCTTAGGCAGTCTGTGCCAGCCTTTCTTAGCCTTCTCACTGCTAAAACGTGGTGCTAGGTTTAGATATTGTAGTTGAGGATCAAAAAGCGTGAAAGAAACCTTGCTGTTAAAAAGCCAGAGGGGTGGAATTTAGTGAGTATCAACTCTAGTTGGCTTCATGTGCCGCGCTGTGGTAGTACTTTGAACCTGTTGGGTGTCTGCTCAGGTTCCTGTCGAATCAGCAGCTGGAAACTGTCAGGGTTCTGATCGGCTTGAGGAAAGGAAGGTTTTGTCAATGAGGAGCATCCTACCCACCCCTCCTGGGCAGGGCGGGTTTCGAAGGAGCTTGGGAGACTGGTTTGGTTGGTTGGTTGGTTGGTTTTTTCCTATCAATAGGTCAGTGTTAGTTTGCTCTCCTTCTGCTCCACTTTATTGGGGTAGCATTTGCTTTTGACTCAACTCTGCGCAGTGCACTGTCCTTGCATATTCGCTGGAGAATAACAACGCTCGGGGATTAGTTATTTTGAAAATGGCTCACTCAGAGCAGTTGGGAAAGTTATGAAGGGTGAGGGGCAAAGAGGGAGGAGATCGGGGATGGGCTGACAGTTCATCGGGGTCAGACCACATGCTTCCTTTGAGGCTTGGAGCAGTTGATCCCCACGTTTCGGGTCGGGAAGCAAATAGAACTGTGGAGCAGTGGCATTATTGGGTCTGGCCAGGAAGGAATTTGCTTAGCAGATTATTCATTGTCTAACTCAGAGGCGGTGCATGCCGAGGGCCTGAAGGAGTGACTTGCGCAGCAGCCCTCTGCCCCCTGAGTACTTGGAGAGGTGATAATCTAGTCTGTGTTATGCCCGGTCCAGTCAACAGGAAGTCTTCCCAAGGCCTCGTTCCTGCTGCATAGACTGGCTAGCACAAACATAAATACCCGGTGTTTGTTCCCTGGTTCTTCTGCCCGTGTGAGCAGTCTGTTTCACGGTGTAATCTCTGAGACTAATGGGGACAGACAGTTTTGTTTGACTTTTTTGTACAACACTCAGACCACTGCTCTCAGGACACCAAGCTGGGAGTAAATGAGTCGTCTGCAGTTTTTGCAAAGAATCGATCGTTTGACGTCTGTGCTTTCTGTTTGGGGGGCAGCAGCCCTGGTGGGTTTCTGTTGGGTAGGTGGAGTTGGAAGTGACTGTCCTGCTGAGGCAGGTGTGAGAGTGGAAAGTGAGTTGCCTTGCACACGTGCACCCGGATAAACTGAACGTGTGCATTTTATGCTATCTAGGATGCACGTTTCCTCTTCAGATAGCACCGTAATGAGACAAAAATCACAGAATATGAGAGTCTTGATTTTTCTCTCAATGTTTGTTTTGGTTGGTAAGAGAACTCTTCGAAGCTACCAAGTGAAAATCGACTCAGAAAACTCAGAAGAAATATGGAAAAAAATCAGGCCAGACCTAGGAACGTCTGACTCTGAGCCTCTCAGGTTTTGTTAGGATTGCGAGTTCCTCCCCGCAGGATTCCTCCCCTCCTGATTTTCTCAGGCTGCTGACTTTGATTATCGGTGAACAAATGGAAGATTGATAACAGCAAATACGGGAAGGAAGCGAATACTTGCCTCCTTGATTTTTATTTTCTTGGAATTAGTTCTGTAGAAAGGGGCCATTGAGTAAACAGCTCCTCGTGGCCAGGCCTGAGTCCGAGTGTGGACTTTGCCTTTTAATTGCATGACCTCATGGCACATTGCTTCAGCTCCTGGTGCCTCAGTTTTTCTGCATCCTCAAAAAGGAGGTCAGTCCTCTCTTGGAAGGTAATTGTGAGGGTGGAGGCACAGAGCGCTCGTGAAGTGCCACACACGGAATTGGGAGGTTCAGTTCATGGTGTTCCATGTGCTGGTAAGCCTCCTGCCTGAGGAAGGGTCTCCTTAGGGACAGAGCATGTTGTGATTTTTGGCGGTGTGAAGACAGTACCCTGCAGTCATTACATCCTCATGTGGATTAGGAAGAAAACATAACGAGCTTCAGTGGAAGCCCCACTCTGGAATCCTGGGCTTGAGATACCTCGATAGCTACTTACGGTTAGTGGCCCACTATTTTAAGAAACATGAAATGGGTAATGGAGGAGACCAGGGGATTGGGCGTTGTGACGTGGGTAATGGAGGAGACCAGGGGATTGGGCGTTGTGACGTGGGTACCGAAGTGTGCTCGGCTCAGTAACCCTCTGACGAGAGTATTCTTGTTCTTGGGAAACTTTTCCAGCAACTAGTGTTGAACTTGGAATCGAGAATCAGGTTCCGTGTCTCCAGACTTTGGGAGTCGGCCTTGCCTCCTTCTCTCTGGATCCCCACCTCTTGTTACCAAGCCCTTTTGGTTTTCCAGCCACCACCCTAAATGAGGCCCCCGTTGCCTCATGCTGGGACTTTGCAACAGCCTTCTTACTGGTCTCTGCTTCCATCCTTCCTAAAGCTCACTCACCTATGAAAACGGACTGCCCACGGGCCTGCCGGGCCCTTTCACCCTCCCCTCCTTAGGGGGGCGCACGTGGGCTGTCTTCCCTGAATGTGGGAAGTCCACAAAGTCCAGGCTAAGCCATTAGATTAGGATCCTTAGGATTGGCCTGGGCCTCCTTCGTGCTTTGATCTCCAAGCACACACAGGTTTGTGCTACATTCGGTACAGCTCCGGCTTTGGGGCCTCACACTTGCACAGACAGCGATGGCTTCTCCTTCTGGAATGCAGACAACAGATACCTCAGGACAGTGGTTCAAAACCGGCTCCAGGGCCACTTTCTAAACCAGAAACATGGTCTCAGCTGCTTGGCTTGCATTAGAGCCCTGTGGGGGATGCCCTGTGGGGGATGTGGTCGCCGTGCGTGTACCACTTGTGCACCTACCTCTTCCTTGACGGTGGTTTGTATGGAAGGTGACCATCGGTTTTTGTTCAGCGTACTTGTGGGAGATCCTCATGCAGGAAACAGCAGTTCTAAGTCTAACTGGTAGAACAGGCGCTGGCTGGCTGGCTGGCAAGGTGGCGTGTGAAAGAGAAAGCCGCAGCCGTAAACCGATGTTGCTTTGATAGCTGCTAATTCAGTTTAATTGCTTTGAAGGTAAGTTGCTTCACATGGCGTTTTTGATCCTTTTGGAAGGAAAAGCTTGTTTTCCAGACAAGGGCATTGATGGACTTTCATAAATGAGTGAAGGTTTCTTAGTATTTTGAAAGGTGCTTTTGTCATTCTTTCTGGTTTTTTGGACGAGTAGTATGTATGTAGCTTGGGTATTTCTGTTTGATTTCCAAGTTAAAGGGATCTGGAGACCACACGTTGTAAGCAGGTATTTCTTTTTCTTTTTTTTTTTTTTTTAAAGATTTTATTTATTCGACAGAGAGAAACACAGCGAGAGAGGGAACACAAGCAGAGGGAATGGTAGCGGGAGAAGCAGGCTTCCTGCCGAGCAGGGAGCCCGATGCGGGGCTTGATCCCAGGCCCCTGGGATCTGACCTGGGCCAAAGGCAGACGCTTAACGACTGAGCCACCCAGGCACCCGTAAGCAGGTATTTCTTAACATGGACTCTGACAGAGTTAAATGCTCAGTGTCGCCTGCTTCATGAACTTGTTCTGAACTAATTTGGACTAAGTTGGAGGAAGCAGGATTTTGAGTGTCAGGCGTAGGCAGGAGTCAGTTATGCCATTTTTCTAGTAAGTTAACACATGCCTTGGCAAAGTGTTGAAGTCAGACGTGTTGAAATTCTCTTGAAGAGAAGCAGGCCTACTTCTGAGGGTTGGTGAATTAAATTTGGGAGTTGGGAACGGGGAGAAGGTTTCTTATGTCAGGAAATACACTGACCCGGGCGAGAGCCCAGTGCTTCCAGAACATGGCGACGACACGGCTGAGCGAGAGACGAGCGGGAGGCTGGGCAGGGAGAGCAGTGCCTGGGAGGACACACCCCGAGAAGCGGTGTCACCGCACGGGGCGCTGGGTTGAGGAGAGCTGGGGATGGAAACCTCGGGGGGGTTACCGGGACTGCGGAGCTCCGGGCCCGGCGGGGGCTGGGCCCTCACAGGGCTCTCTGTATGCTGCCTTGGACGCAGTCCAGTTGGTCGGGCAGCCTCGAGGTGTGCAGACCTCCGCTCTGAGGTGTCGGCTGCTGATCGGGATGGAGATGCCCAAGCGTTCTTTAGAAGAGCCCAGGTCACCTGGCCTGAGGGAACTTTCCTGTATCCAGTGTTTGAGGCGCGAGTGTTGAGAGAGACTTGAGTCCAAGTCTCGAGGCGGTGGTCATCGGCTCTTTTGTGAGTGTGTGGGTGTCATTGAAAATGGAAAAGCCGTAGAGGAGGAGGTGCCCCTGTATGACCCCAACTGTTTGTTGTGGTTTTCCTGCCTGGCATAGAGTATCAAAACCCAGGTCTTTCTCTGGTTCGAATTCCATGCCGGTGACTAAGTGGGTTTTCTTGAGCCCCTGATACCGGTAGGGCCGTGTCTCACATTATGTGCCAGCCCTCGGAATATCCAGCTGGGCAAGCTCGAGCTCTCGCAGTGAGTTGCTGCACTGGCCCTGGTGTGGAAGTGGGTTGTATGAGTTTTAAGGTGACGCCTCGGGGTGTCTGGGTGGCTTTCTGACTTCTCTCGGCTCCCCCTTCTGCCCGATTCCTAGTACTTTGAGGAGTTGATGGGGGCTTTTTCAGGGGGAAACCACGTGCTGTCGCTGTGATGTGTTACTGGAGGGGCGGGGGCCCCTTATACACAGGCTTAAGGGCCGTGTGGCTGGGGTTGCAGGTGTATTTCATCAATGCACTTTCGGGAATACCTTCTATCTCCCGGCGCTTAATTGACCCTGTGCGGGGGCCGTCTTAAAACAAGTCCCTGTAACCCTTCTTCACTGTTCCTGTGGCTGCAGAGCCCTGTTCTTCCTCGGCCTTCCTGCTTCCGTTTGGTACTTCTTACCTTCTTATCTTACCTCAGAGGAGACATTATTCAGAGAAACTGTGTGAAGTGGTTAAAAACGTTCCTCAATCCATATTGCTCTTTTGTAGCCATCAGACACTTGTAAGATTGCCCCCAACAAGTGTCAGCCATTCTGTCCTCTATTTTGCGGAGTGCGATAAGGATTAAGAGGGTGCATAGACAGGGTGGACTAGCAGAATGTCCTCAGAAGCACCTGGCGGGGGAGCTGGGCAGGGTGCTGGGGCCCCTTTTTGGGCCCCAGCCTTCGGGCTGACCCTCCCTCTCTAGACCGGGAGCTCCCGTGGCTTAGAAGCTGCTGCTCCCGGACGGGAGTGGTGTGCTGCCCTAGCCGGAAGGATTCCTCGCTTCTCTGAAGCTCTCGAGGTCTCTTCCGATGAGAACAAATCGAGATCGTGTTCCCATTTTAGACCCAGTTTTCTCCAGAAATCCACTTGTTTTCATGCGGGGGCGGGGGCGCCGCTGTGGGGGGTGAGGACCTGTAGCCAGTAGCTGCAGGGCAGCGGTTTTAGGTTGGGAATAAGATTGGGGCACCCAGCTGGCTCAGTCTGTGGGACGTGTGACTTGGTCTCAGGGTCGTTAGTTCGAGCCCCAGGGTGGGTGTAGGGCTTACATTCAAAACAAAACAAAACAAAACCAAAAAGCCATTCCTCAACTGACTAGCCGCATTTCAAGTGTCGAATAGGCACACGTGGCTGGTGGCCACCGCTTTGGGCAGCCAGGTCCCGGGCCTGTCTGTCAATGGCAGAACGTGTCAGGGGCCAGCGCTGGCCTACACGGCCTCTGTCCGGATCCTCGGCGGGGGTGGGTATTGAGTAGCATTGGTATCGCATTGACGCTACAGTGTGTCTTGGGAAAATTCAGGTAAAATGACTAGAATAGTTGTTGGGGCAAACCCTATACAGCAGGGCTTCTCCCGTCATTTGTGGTGAAGAACCAGGTTTTTTCCTCTTAATTTCTAGTCCGTTGTGGACAATTTGTAAACTGTATTTTGTGGAAATACAGTGTAAAAAATTACTTACATGAAATAAAATAGAACCACAAAATACAAACCCCAGTTGATTATTAAATTCAACAAACGTGAAGTTAACTGTTGAAATCAGTTATTAGAACAAACACACATGGAGAAAGAAAATTGCAAAAATGGTTTGTGTTCATTGAAAGTGTGTGTATAGGCCGTTAACATAAAGAAACTCGATTACACTTGTAACTGTGTCGTTCCACCGTGGTAACCAAACACAATTTTGTGTGAAATACCCGTTCCCCATATTGAAAGCCTACATGCACACTTTGTAGGAATGCAGCATACATGAGTAGTTTTTAAAGTAACAGATAATCTTGCTTCCTGCTTGGATGGATGGCGCGTCTACTACTCATAGGGATGATATTTGTCCAGACCATTTCTCTGTTTTGCTGAAACTCCTGTGAGCCCAGTGCTGCGGAGGTAAACTGATGAGAATTGGAGGGAAGGTGGTTTAAAATGATTTTCCAGAATTTATTTGTGGACAGCTTCAACTGTATCCTATTAAACAAATGTATAGCTAAATTACCTTTCATTCCAAGAAATGGTTGCGGGTGATACATGCTTTTGGGTTTCAGTTAACAAAAGAACACTAGATTCTCCCAAGGTGTAACGTGGTCCTGCGTGATGTGCTACACCAGTTTGACAACACCCCAGCTGGCCCATGCTTCAGTGTTGGGAGGAAGTCAGATTGCTGGAAAGTTTCCACGCTGGTTCTTCATTGCGCTTTAGGTCCACAGAGGGACACCCGTTTGCGGACTCTGCGCAGACATGTCAGTTTAAGCCGTGTCTTCTTTGCTTGCTTGTTTGGTTTTGGGATGGAGCCTTGCTCCTGACTCCATCGCACCCTAGTGGCAGCAGGCTGTGCTTGCTGGGGTGCTCCCAGAGCCCGGTTTGCAGGACAGACATTTGGATCCCCTCTCAACTGACAGGTGCAGTGCCGGCTGCCCCCGGGTGTGACTGCCTGAGTGCAGGTGCCTGGAACCCATGTGCTGGGGCGGCCCTCTGGGGAGGGCTCTGGAGGAGCGGCGGACAGGAGGGGGCTATGCCACAAAGTAGGGACTGGACTGGCTCCCCTGCGGAGGGATGGGTCAGCTGAGGCTTTGTTGAGGAGGGAACACAGCTTCAGTTTGGGGAGGGGCCGCTGGGGTGGTCAGAGGCCGATGTAGAATAGCGTAATGAGGCTGGTCAGATGGGGACCTGTGAGTCTGTGGCAGAGGTTTAGGGTCTGTGGTAGATGGAATAATGGCCCCCAAAGAGGTCCATGTCATAATCCCTAGAGCCTGTGACTGTACTCCTTTACGTGGCAAAGGTGATGAAGGATTCCTAATGGGGAGATTATCCAGTGCCACCCGGGTGGGCCCAGTGTAATCACAAGGGTCTTTTATGTGAAAGGAGGTCCAGGTCCAGGTCCGTTGGTGGGGTGTGGGAAGGCAGTTGCTGGTTCTGAGGACGGAAAGGGGAACCAAGGAATGGGGGAGGGCTCTAGAACCTGGAAAAGGCAAGAAAAGAGATTCTCCCCTGTAGCCTCCAGAAGCAAGTCCTACTGACACCTTGATTATAGTCCAGTGAGCCCCGTTTTCAGACTTCTGATCTCCAGAACTGTAAAAGAATAAGTGTGTGTTGTTTAAGCCCCTGTTTATGTAATCCTTTGGAGCAGCCATCAGAAACTAATGCAGGATCTGGGGAAGTGGGGGAGAAGCAGCAGGTGTGTGCCCGATATATGTAGCTGGCCCCAAACCCGTAGGAGGCTTTGGAGAGGCTCCATGAGTGTGTGGCAGCTCACCCTCACTGAGGACTCCTCGCTGCGTGCCAGGCTGTCCGTGTATTGACTCGCACGCATCTTACTACAACTCAGATGCTTCACCAGCCCTGGTTCACAGTAGAGCGAAAGCGGGTACGGAGTCGTACTCGGGGTCAGTGGTAGGATTCGAACCCATGCAGTCGGGCTTCACGGCCATTTGCAGTTCGTCATACCCAGTAGGCCCCATTGGTCATAGAAGTTGTGGTTACTGCTTCTTAGTTGAAACCCCTGTGCTGTCTTGTCCCACGTCTCTTACCTCACCACCCCAAAGTGGAATGCTGCCGTTGGGCTTCCTAGTTGAACGTTTTTGTGTGGTTCACCACATGCTTTGAATATAGAAAGTAGCTCACTGCCAAAATAGGCTGGGGCCACATGTACAGTTCATCAGCAAGAGGAATATGGTGGCATAAGAAGATAGAGAGCAAAATGGTATGAGTTTTTAAAGGTAGATAGATGCCTCCCTCCTTTGAGAATGGAAGTAAGTAAATCAGGTATTCAGTTACATGTTATAATAAGATCCTGAGCTGAAATGAGACCATCCCCAAAGCGGACCGTTCAGAACTCTGGGTCTGTGGAGTGCTGAAAGATTGAGAAGGCTTACGGCGGCTTAGGGCGCAGATGGACTGCATTTCGGAGTCCCTGATTCTTGGGACCTGGGTACCAGAGCCCCGGATTCCTTAAGGAGGCAGGGGCTGGAGGAAGCTGGGTGACCTGAGTGGCCAGTCTCTTTGCCTCCTTAGCTGCCAGCTAGCTTTGTGGCATTGTTGTTATGACATAGTTTGAGTATTTTCCTTTTGGGCCTCTTTCCATGACAGGGAAATCAGAAGTAAGAGTGAGTGAGTGTGTGTGTGTGTGTGTGCGCGCGTGCGCGCGTGCACTCTGGGAAGCATATTTACTTTGGAAAGTGATTGTGGCAGTCAAAAACTATAAAACTATAGCAGAACAGTTGTTTTTTCTTTTTCTTGTTCCTTTTTTTTTAAGATTTTATTTATTTATTTGGCAGCGAGAGAGGGAGGACAAGCAGAGGAATCGGGAGAGGGAGAAGCAGGCTTCTCAGTGAGCAGGGAGCCCGATGCGGGGCTCGATTCCAGGGCTCTGGGATCATGACCCGAGCGGAAGGCAGACGCTTAATGACTGAGCCACCCAGGCGCCCCGCAGAACAGTTTTAAATAAAGAAATCCTTGCATGGCTGGGTGCTAGCTAGTCTTTGCCTGTTGAGTAACTGATTGAGGAAAGCTCAAGTGAATGTGGCCTTTCAGTCTTAGTTTTCCTGAAGGTCCCCTCTGCCCACACAGCACAACACAAGACCTTGCTTGTGTGGGCACAGGATCTTTCATTTCTATAATTTCCTCTAAAAGCACACCTTTTTGGACATCACATCAGATGGATGATTTCACTCATGCTGCAGATAATAGATTTAGGATATTTATTGGTCATGGTTTGTGCTTGAGTTTCTCAGGGAAAAAAGAAGATGGGAGACACAAGTTCTGGCCTCAGGGGATGTAGCCAGGAGTGAAGATGTCCAGAAAAAAGGGTAACACGCAGTGTAATGCCCAGGCAGCTGCTACCACACTGAGCAGTGCCTTGGCAAAAGTGAGGCCTTCAAGCAGGTTGACTTGGGGGTCTGTCTAATGAAGGTGCAGGTAAGTGAGGTGGCTCATGGGCGTCCTGGTTGGGAGTGTGTTTGCGCGAATGATGTCTGAGGTGAGCGTCGTGATGCCTGATGCCCGTCCCACCAGTGTGTGCTCACCAACCATAGGTGGGTGCTGGTGGTCATCTTGATGGGGAGCTCAGTGCCAGTAACGTGGGGTGATGTGGAAAGCATGGTCCCTGCCACACGACTCAGTCTTGAGGGTGATTCTAGAGTTGGTTATGAATTACTTTGGAGGGTACATGGGGAGAGGGAGAACTACTACTGCAAATGCCAACGTTTTAGGGCCAGTATTTCCTTGGAAATCAGAGGCTGTTAATAATCAAATATCTATTTTGATGAATGAAGTCCTTCCTTTTTTTTTTTTTAAAAGGCCAAGGCCTTTATATTTTTCTTGAAATTCTGTGTTTATTTTGGGTATGTCATCAGAAGGCACTTGGTCATAGAATTTTGCTTTCGAGCAGAAAGTGTCTGTCAAGCCTCCTGCTCTACAGACGAAGAGACCAATGCTCCGAGGGATGGAGCATTTTCTAGACTTAGACCATGCAGTATTGTAGCCACTCATGGTTGAGTAGATTTAAGCTAATTAAAATTAAGTAAAATTAAATATTCAGTTCCTCAGTCTAACTAGCTGTCTTTCAGGGGCTTCTTGGCTGCCACGTGGGGGTCGTGGCTTTGGTATTGGATGGCACAGCTTTGGAACGTCTCCATTATGCACAGAACATGTGATGGGGCAGGGATGCTCTGAACCCAGCCCATGAGCTGGATTTTAGCTCTGCCTCTAGTGCATGCTGCCTTGAACAGGATCGGCTAGCATCACAGAAAACCAGCCATTTTCTTCTGTAATTACCAAGGAAGACGTTGCCCCAGACCAGTTTAGCAAAGCGCAGACTTGCTGGTAATCTTGCAATCGGCACCTCAGGCACTAAGGGTGGGGTGGGGGTGGTTTGCTAAGACAGAGAAGTGATAAGATGTCTTCACTTCAGGAAAGTCAGCGGGCCATAGATAGGTCCTGTGAGCACATAATTACTGCAGGGTAGAAAGTGAGTGCCCCCGGAGGTGAGGAGGTAGAGTTCTGGAAGTGGAGAGAAAGATTACTTTGGCTGTCGGGAAGCTGCCAGGCCTGGTGTGGTGGTGCTGGGGAGTGGGCAGATGCCTGGATGCATAGTGTGTGAGTTCCAGGGGATTGGAGCTGAGAGCCAGAGGCAAGGCTTCCGGTAGATGAAGAGAAGCACCTTTGTATTTCCTGGACATGTTCATGGTAGTGTAATTAACACATTTCTTTGCTTTCCTCCCGTCAGAGGACCAGGGGAGAGCCTGGGTCATTTTCTGTGCCAGTATGGGTGTATTGCATTTTTGTATTTTAGTTTCAATCAGATGGGAATATGCCACAGTGCTTAATGCTGACTCTTCATTTTACCTGCTTTGGTAACAGAAATCATTAGATTTGCACCTGCCCTTCTGTAATTAAAGTCGTTTCGATAAAATGTGATAGTCACCATGATTTTTTTTTTTTTAAAGATTTTATTTATTTATTTGACAGAGATCACAAGTAGGCAGAGAGGCCGACAGAGAGAGGGGGAAGCAGGCTCCCCGCCGAGCAGAGAGCCCGATGCGGGGCTTGATCCCAGGACCCCGAGATCACAACCTGAGCCGAAGGCAGAGGCTTTAACCCACTGAACCACCCAGGCGCCCCACCATGATTTTTAAAATAGCAGCTTCTGTTGAGACATAATCCACATACACCACCATCTGCCCATCAAAAGCATACTATCCAGTGGGTTCTAGTATGTTCATAGTTGTGCAACCCTCAGCAGTCAGACTGCGATCATTTTCATTACTCCCAGATGAAATCCTGTCTGTATTCAGTAGGGACACTCCTCTTCTTCCTGCAACCTCGGCAATCACCAGTCTCTTCTTTCTTCAGATTTGCCACTTCTGGACATTTCATATAAATGGAATCCTATAGTATGTGGCCTCTTGTGTCCAGCTTCTTGCACTGAGAGTCCCATCCCCAGGTTTCTCCTGTTGTAGTTGTATCCGTGCTCCATCGTGTAAACCTCGCTGTGGTTCACGTTGGGTCAGGAAGATACGTGGGCACTCACGGTTCTGCCATCTGCAATAGGTTTTATTCAGAATGTTTTAAAGGGACTGGGGGATGCTTGGGTGTCTCAGTCAGTTAAGCATCTGCTTTCTGCTCAGGTCATGATCCCAAAGTCCTGGGATTTGAGCCCTACATCAGGGCTCCTTGCTCAGCGGGAGCCGCCTTCTTCCTTTGCCTGTTGCTCCCCCTGCTTATGCTCTCTCTCTCTCTGACAAATAAATAAATAAATCAAGGGACTTGAAACTTTTTGTGGTTATGCATGTGCTTCATTCAACTAAGTTGAATTAGCTGGGTGGTGCATGGTGGGGTATCAGTGTCATCTGAGGGTTTGAGCAGAGCTGCAGAGTAGCAGTAGAGATGAGGGATGAGATTTTTTTTTTCTAAGATTTTATTTGTTTTAGAGCGAGAGTGAGAGAGCACAAGCAGCGGGGGAGCAGCAGAGGGGGCAGGAGAAGCAGACTCCTCAGTGTGCAGGGAGCCCGATAGGGGGTTGATCCCAGGACCCTGAAATCATGACCTGAGCTGAAGACGGGTGCTTAACTGACTGAGCCACGTAGGCACCCCAGATTTACTGGATTTTACCACGCACAACCGTGGGAGCTGCTCTCACAGTCTGTTGCTAATGGATCTGATGCTGGAGTCCATTGGGCATGTAGTCAGCAAGGGAAGATGAATGGGGAGCAGGGTAAGTGAGGCTGAGCTGGAATGACTTCCAGGTGCCCTAACGGCCCAGAAGGACAAGAAACCCCCAGGCATAAAGGAATGTGGGCTCCTTGCTCCTCCTGCCTTCCAAGTTGTGGGCATAGTGGCTCCCAGGTGGGAACTCTGCGAAGTAGGGCTTGTAATTCGAGTTTAGCTAACCTGCCACATCAGAGATCTACCAGTTGGTGTGATCTTTGGTCTATCCGACTTTTTGATTTCAGGATCCTGTTACAGTTTTAAAATTGAGAACCCCAAAGAGCTGTTGGGAAGGTAGATTGATTTTGTCATTAATTGTCATCTTAAAAGCTAAAACTGTGACAAGTCTTACTTATTTGGGAATAATAAACACAAATAACATATGTCTTACAGGAAATGTTTTCCAAAACAAAAAAAATTGAATGAGGAATGACATTATTTTTACAAATTTCTTTATTGTCTGGCTTAATAGAAGACAGCTGGATTCTGCTTTCTCTCTGCCTCTGCATTCTGTCAGTTACAGTGTATTTTAGTAGAAATAGAAAACCCAGTCTCACAGAGGTGTCTAGTTCATAAAAGGAGCAGTAGTTTAATAGCCTTTTCAAATAATTCTGACAGTTTTTTGATACTACACCAAATTTGGTAGCTTCTTAAGGTTAATTGCAATGTGCCAGTTTGAAACCTTGCAAATTAACTTTTCTATTACATTGAAATTCATTGGTCTTTTTTTTTTTTTTTTAAGATATTTATGTATTTATTTATTAGAGAGAGAGAAGGCATGAGCTGGGGAGGAACAGAGAGAGCAGGAGAAGCAGACCTGTGCTGAGTGTGGAACGGGGACCTGCAGCTGATGATGGCCTGAGTTGGAATCAAGAATCAGACCCTTAAGGGACTGAGCCCCCCGGGCGCCTGTCTTGTGTTTTGAATGGACCTTTTCTGTACCATTCATTGGTGATTTGGAAGAGTTTGGTTCACTGAGTTATCCAGATCTTTTGAATGTTGACGTATTGAATAGTACAGTTACGTTTTAAAAAACCAAGTGTAACTCCCTAAGTCACGTTTGTGTGCAGTGGCAGCCTTGTGCTGTTACTTGCTTGGAAACAGAATTGTAGTTAACAGTTCCAGAAAGCTCTTTGGGACAGAGAGAGCTGTGACTTGGGTTGTGTATGAAAAGTCTTAATACTAATGGGCAGCACTGTTGAAGGTGGTTGGGTGCTGGTATTGGGGCGGTGTACAGGCTGTCCCTGTCCCAGTCCCAGCGTTGGGTGCTGCCATGGAGGGGGGGGGGGAGGCGCTGTTGGTTGGCCCCCTGCGGTGGGGGAAGTTCCATGGACCGGGGTGTGGACACCCCCATGTCAAGGTGTATATAAGATGATCCTGTTAAGATGAGTAACAGATTGCACGGGAATTCAGGGAGGCAGCACTTGAACCAAAAATAATTTGTGATTTTGATTATTTTCCTTTCTCTTTATTATAACAGCTACTGTTCCTCTTGTTAATATTTATTTTGTTTGTATCCCGCCCCCCCCCCCCACTTTCTCCATTTTGCCTGTTTTCCAGTAGCTTATGTGTAACAGTTGGAAATCATTGGGAAATTTTTCTGGATTTAAACATGATTTGTAAAACAGCACACCTAGTTTATGTACCTCAGTGTACTGGCACGTAGTGTGTGTGTGTGTCTTAAACCAGTGTTTCAGTACGTACGTGCTTTCAGTTCCGTTCTCATCTCCCACTTCCCTGGCTCCTTGACATTTGCAGCTCCCTCTCCCCTAAAAAAACAAATTTTGATGCAAACATTTGTGTATTGCTTTGTACAAGACCATAGGAGGGTCTTGGGGCAAGGAAGAGTCAGACTGTATATTTTTTGTATAAAATCCTTTAGTTCTCTTTTCCCAAATAGTTAAAAGACCTGAAACTTTTATATCAAGGGAGTATTTAAAGAGTCAGTAAATTATTTCTTCTTTCTGCCCTACAGGTGATTTTCCCCCCTTTTGTTTGAACTAACTGGGGGGGGTTGGGGGGATGTTTGGTGAATTTAACACCTGTATAGATTTGTGTAACCACTACCACAGTCAGGATGCAGAGCAGTTCCCTCGCCCCCAAACCCCCCTCGGGCTTTGTCTAGTCATATTTTTCACCTCCTGCAAACCTCTGGCAGTCACAGATATGTCCTCGGTTCCCTACCAGTTTGCCGTTTTGCAAATGTCATGTAAATAGAATCATATAGCATGTAACCTTTTAGATTGGCTGCTTTCTTCAGAGTAGCGTCCAAGGTAGGTGTCTGACTACTTCATTCCTGTCCGTGGCTGAGCGGTAGTCCCGTGTACGTGCACAGTGCACTTCCTCCCTGCTCCCACTGAGGGACATCTGGCTGGCCGGCAGAGCTGGGCCGATAGGAATGAAGCCACTCAAAATATTTGTGGCAGCTGTTGTGTGGATGTGAGTTTTCCTTTTTCTGGAGTAAGGTGCAGAATTGTTGGATCGCCTGGCCCAGGATGTTTAACCTTACAAGAAACTGCACATTCTTCCCCAGGCGGCTTTGCCGTCTTGCGTCACATCCGTGTATGAGAGAGCCAGCTGATCCCTGCCCTTGTCAGCACTTGGTATTGTCAGTACTTTGAGTTTTAGGCACCCTCATAGGTGGGCAGTGGTATTTTACTGTGGTTCTCGTCCGCACACACCTCACAGCTGCCGGGCAGACGACTCTGCAGGTGCTCACGTGCCATCCCTGCCTTGTGTTTGAAGTGTCCAAGTTTGGGGTTGTTTCTTTGCTGTCAAGTGGGGAGCTCTTTATTTGTTGGGGACACAAGTCCTTGTCGGGAAGGTGATTTGCACACATTTTCTCCTAATCTGTAGCTTGTCCTTTCTCATAATGGTGTCCTTCTGGAGCAGAACCTTTTAGTTTGAAAAGTGACGTCTAGTTTGTCAAAGTGTTCTTGTATGGATTCTTTGCCCCCCCACATGTGTTTTCTTCTTAAAGTCTTAGGGTGTTAAATTTTGTATTTGTATTTGAGATCTATTATGAGTTAATTTGTGTATAAAGTAAGGGGTTGAGGTTCCTTCTTGTGGCCTGTGGACGTCCACTTGTTCCTTGACCATTTGTTTTGAAGACCATCCCTTTTCCGTTGAATGGCTTACTCTTTTGTCAAGGATAGTAACATTTGTGTAAGTCTGTTAGTGGGCTCTCCTGTGCCATTTGCGTGCTCATCGTTTTGCTGAGACAACGCTCCCTGTGATTACTCTGGTTGCCATGTTGATCCTGAAGCTTTAGAGTGAGTTTAATCAGATGGTGTAATTCCTTAGACTGTTCTTTCCAAAATTGTTTTATTTGCTATATTTCCTTCATTTTTCCATAAAAACTTAGAATCAGCTTGTCTGTAAGTATTAAAAAAAAAAAAAGTCCTCAGGAGCTTGATTGGAATTGTGTTCCAATATAAAGGTGAATTTGTAGAGCTGACGTCTTGACTAGGAAGAAGTCTTTCAGTCCACGAACATGGTGTCTCCTCTTCTACTGACCCTTCTGTCTTGAATGTCCCGTTCTCACAGGGGATGTTGCTTGCACACAGGAGATGGTCAAGGTCTCCACTGGTTTGTAGACTGAAGTGTCTTCTCTCCATCATTTTTTGTTTTTGTTTTTTAAACAAAACCAGATTTTTTTTCCTATTGTCTGGGAAACTAGTCTTCCTCCCAGGAACTTTTAAACAATTTCTGTGGCCACTAGTGTGACTGTTTGTTGATAGCCCTGGTGGGTCCCCTAAAAAGGAGGGTGAGGAGGAGGTGCGGTGGTGAGTGGTAGTCTCCCCACACCAATGTGTTAAAGATACCAGAAACAACTTAGCATTCTGTCCTAGGTTGCTGTTTCTTTTTTTGTTTATTTTTAAAAGTTTGTACTATCCCCAATGTGGGGCTCGAAATCTTGACCCCGACCAAGATCAAGAGCCCCTTGCTCTGCTGAGCCAGCCAGGTGCCCCTCTAGGTTGCTATTTGTGGTTTTATTCAAATAGAGGAACCCATTTGAAATAACTGTTTTTGACTACTTTTTAAAAGTTTTAATTAGGGCGATGAAGAGTTTGATTAAAATCTCTCCTCTGCGTTTGATCTCATCCCCAGCCCCTAGACTTTTTTTTTTTAATTGTTCTTAAGAAAAACCCAGACATTGAGGAAGACGCTGCCATTTGCCAAGGTGTGAACAGACTTTCCAGGCCACATGGAGCTGGGGCAGGCAGTCTCTCTGTTGCGTGGCTGTTCTAGGACCCCCCACTCCCTTCCGACTGCAGATGTGCAGCTGGTGCGTCTTCTCCGGACTCTTGGGCCTGTGTCATGCCTGAGGATTTGGTGTGTACCTTTTCCACCCTGGTTTGCTTTGCTCTGTGTGTGTGTGTGTGTGTGTGTGTGTGTGTGTGTGTGTGTGTTTACTTTGTTATAAGGTGGTACATACTCTCTGAACCATTTAAACAGTATGGAAGCAAGAAGGCAAGGGGAAAAGACTCCATTCGTCAGAAGTAAGCGTTGTGTGCTTAATGTGTGGTGGGTTTTTGTCGTGGGTCTGCGCTCGGTGACCTCTCTCTGGGTGGGCCTTCCCCCATATTACAGTTTAATTTCTTTAAGTCTGAATGAGTTTAGAGTAGATTTCCACACATAAGTAAATTCTGTTAGATAAAATACCAAATCGTTTAATACTGTTTTTAGAGGAAAACTGCAGAAAGTGGAACAAGTGTGTTCCAGCTGACGTGACTCAGTTGTTTAGTATGCATGTCGTTTACTACGCGGGAGCCCTCGGAAGTAGTTGTGGTGTGGAACTCTTTGCCCCCATGCAAAATGGCTTGTTTCTGTTAAGTTCTGTCTCCAGTATTTTTTTTTTTTTTACTTTTTTAAAGTTTTTTAAAGATTTTATTTATTTGACAGAGATCACAAGTAGGCAGACTGGCAGGCAGAGAGAGGGGGGGAAGCAGGCTCCCTGCTGAGTAGGACCCTGAGATCCTGACCTGAGCTGAAGTCAGATGCCCAACCGACTGAGCCACCCAGGCGCCCCATCTTGTTAAATAGAGCTTCATTAAGAGAATTCACCTTGCACGTCACTCATTTCAAGTGTACAGTGCAGTGACTTTTCGCATATTTACAGATTGGTGCAGCTGTCACCACTGTCAGTTTTGCAAGATTCGTAGGCCAAAAAGAAACGCTTGTGCTCCTTAGTCGGGACCCTTCCTGCCTTTCCTACGGCCAGCTCCAGGCAGCCTCTGAGCAGCATCCTGTAGATGTGCCTGTTCCGGACACTTGGTACTGTATGTAACCCTCAGTATTAATGGGCATTTGTGTTGTTTTTAACTTTTCTCTAAAAAATGGTGCCTCAGGGGCACCTGAGTCTCAGTCAGTTAAGCGTCTGCCTTTGGCTGTCTTGATCCCAGGGTCCTGAGATCGTGCCCCGCACTGGGCTCCCTGCTCTGCGGAGGGTCTGTTTCTGCTTCTCCTCCTCCTTCTTGTGCTCTCTCTGTGTGTCAAATGAATGAATAAAATCTTAAAAAGAAAAAAAAAGGTGCGCTTCAGTGTATGAAATATGCTTGTGTGGCTCTTTGGTCATGAATGCTGGTTTTCTTTGGAATAGATTCCTAGGAATGACATTGGGGTAAAAGGATATGTGGCTTTTTGGTTTTAATACATACAGCCTTTGGGTTGAATAGCTGACAGCCATTTGACACCACTGATTTTTGTGAGACCCTCCGCATCAGTGGGCGTTTCCAGTATTCTCTGTTCATCTGGTAGATAAAAGTGGTATCACCTTAGTTAGGGAGGTTGAGCATATATATTAGTCGTTTGTATTTTTTTTTTTTTTTGAGATTTTATTTATTTATTCGACAGAGAGAGAGAGAGAGATCACAAGTAGGCAGAGGCAGGCGGAGAGAGAGGGGGAAGCAGGCTCCCTGTAGAGCAGAGA
This sequence comes from Procyon lotor, assembly GCA_028646535.1. Classification (NCBI taxonomy): domain Eukaryota; kingdom Metazoa; phylum Chordata; class Mammalia; order Carnivora; family Procyonidae; genus Procyon; species Procyon lotor. The sequence goes on along the minus strand of CM053621.1, from coordinate 5,708,455 downwards.
GCCCGATGCAGGGCTCGATCCCAGGACCCTGAGATCATGACCCGAGCTGAAGGCAGAGGCTTTAACCCACTGAGCCACCCAGGTGCCCCAGTCGTTTGTATTTTTTATGAATTTCTCGTTTGTTGTAGTTGGGCTGTTTGAGTTTTAGGAACTTTGTGTATTCTGGATATTAATCCTTGGGTTATTGTGTGATTCAGATACTTCCTCCCTTGGTCCTGTGGCTTCCCTGAAGCTCAGTTTCTGCTGGGTGTGCCGGGACTTCCTTTTCTTTCCCACAAGTGGTGTCTGCTTTCCAAGCTAGCAGACGTGCCATTTCTCTCTGTGTGGAACAAGACGGTATGTGTGCCCAAGCAGTGTGGACATGATTACGGGCTCTCCAGTCATGCAGATTGTAGCCCTCTCGGTGCCCCCTGTATTAACACCTATCACCAGAGTGTGTGACGGATGTGATGGCAGTTAGGGTGATCCTCTCGGGGACCGATGATTTTTACATAATCAAGCCAGTCTGGAGGCCTCAAACAAATATTTTCACTTAAGGAACACAAATTCATATGTGACTATCTTTGGGGATTTTATTTTTATATACCTAACTTAAATCGCGATTATTTCAGAGTATGGAGCTAACTGTCAGGTCTCAACACACTGGGTCTACTTTGAACTGTCAGGCCCCGTGACTTAGAAGCTGTGTGGGCGCTGCCCTTGGGCCCTGCAGTGGCCTACCAGAGGTGGACGACCCAGGGAGCCCCTGGTTTTAGTAGGACAGCACTGCCCCTGGAAGTGGGCTCCCAGCCACTCTCACGGTGGCCACGGTGCATGTGGCCAAATTGTACATAAAATCATACAAGTCGGGGCGCCTGGGTGGCTCAGTCGTTAAGCGTCTGCCTTCGGCCCAGGTCAGATCCCAGGGCCCTGGGATCGAGCCCCGCATCGGGCTCCCTGCTCGGCGGGAAGCCTGCTTCTCCCGCTACCACTCCCTCTGCTTGTGTTCCCTCTCTCGCTGTGTTTCTCTCTGTCAAATAAATAAAAATCTTTAAAAAAAAAAAAAA
>CM053621.1:5679174-5706909 GCA_028646535.1 Procyon lotor | reverse complement strand
AGGAATGGTAGCAGGAGAAGCAGGCTTCCTGTGGAGCAGGGAGCCCGATGCGGGGCTCGATCCCAGGACCCTGGGATCATGACCTGAGCCGAAGGCAGCCGCTTAACGACTGAGCCACCCAGGCGCCCCTGTTTTGTGTTTTTTCAAGTAAACTTATAATTTGGTATGAATTTTAGGTTTACAGGACAGATGTAGTTTGTGTGCTGTTTGCCTATGATCCCATCAGCTAGTTTCCTCCACTGTTAGCAACTTAGATCGGCAGCTAAGGAAGGAACTGGTAACCCAACTCCTGACTTTTTTTTTTTCCCATTAACATCCTCTTTCTGGATCACTTTGCCTTTTTGAAGTGATGAGGTTCCCTTCCCCTACGTTGATGAGGTTGCTTAAATATGTTCTTTGTCCTAAACCCAAGAATTCTGTGTGTGTGTTGGGGGGGCTTTAAAAAAAAAAAAAAGAATGCTGAGGTAGAGCTCCTGGAGATTCTATGCAGTCACTCTGATGTGGACGAGAGAACCCTCGGCCCCCCAGCCCCGGCAGACCGCACTGCAGAGCCATGCAGACATGGCAGGCAACCACAAGCTTGGACGAGAAGGTGACTCGGGGCGGGGAGGGGTTCGGTTGGCAGGGTCCGTAAGCGCTAACGGATTTCTGCAACCCGTACTGACCTTCCCGAACCATCCTACTGGATTATATTTGGGGTTCTTAATTAAGAAATCAGTATGTAGGAAGATACCCGTGTTCTCGTTCACCGTGTTAACTTCTGCTTGATGTAATTCTCCTTAAAATGGGTGCCGGGAGAGGAGACGAGGGGAGGAGGACCGAGAGAGGCCAGAGAGCCTTTGACCGGGAACTCCAGGTGTACTGGTGCACTTGGGAGTTTGGGCTGCGTACGCCGTGTTGGCGCTCCATGTGTTCCGACCTCGAGCTGAGCTGTGCTTTCGCTCCCTGGGTTGTATCACTAGCTGGAAGGTTTGAGGAGGAATCTGGGGCCTGAGCAGAGACTGAATCTGAGGTGTGTGGCCTGGGCAGCACCTGGCAGCAGTACACACCAGTAGTCGGAAGGCCATGTGGTCTTACTGTGGGGGTTGTCCCCCTTTTTGGGGGGAGGTGTGAGTAATCTTTGTGAAGTGACAGAAAATGTCCAAGCCGGCACATTGGAAATCTGCTCTTTGTTATTTAATCCACGAGTGAGATTCAGCACTGGTAGCGCCACATCATTTCCATAGCAATTGGCAGGTGTTCTTTGTTGAGTAGTCCTGTGTTATGACATCACAAATGGAAGTCCTTGGGAAGGGAAGCTGAATGAAAGCATGGCCTCCTCAGCAGAAAGAGGAGGAAATACGTAGGCTCCGTGACCAGCCATGTTAGCCTTTTCTGTGTGTTTCTAGTCTTTAGAAAAGGCATTTTGTGTCCTTTTGTATATATATATAAAATTGGTACCTCTGAGACTTATCACAGGGTTTGGCATCAAGAGCCTTACCAGTCACAAGTAATGGAAATGATCTTTGATTGTATCTGAGTGTCATGAATATATTTTGGAATAACTCCCCCCAATATCTGGCATATTTCAGACGTTTTGTTTTTTTATTTGAGGCAAGCCATGTTGTCCTTGGTGCTTGCCAGACACGTCCCCAATCTTATTTGAGACCATTGTGTTTCTGAAAATGAGTGCTCTGGTTCACAAATGGCCAAATGAGGGTTAACAGATCTGGGGAAGGTTCAGTCAGATGGGACATAAAATTCAGGAACAGGATCACTTTATATATAGTGATAAATTCATATACACACATCAGTCTTATACTTCTTTGATAATGAAGGCAATCTTAAGCACTGAAGACATTTTTGGAAGTCTGTTAATACAGAGTTTTTGTGGGCTTCGGGTGCTTTCATCATTGAATTCAGTCAGGTCCAGGGATTTACTGTGTCTTAATTAAATTTTTAATCCTCTTGCTAAACTAACTACTTTATGAGGAGCTTTTTTTAACTGGATATTCAATTCAGTCCCGTAGGAGCTAGACTAGAGTTGCCAGCTTTTTCTACCAAGGCCCCATGGCAGTTGGTTGGGAGCTTCACGGGGCCTGTCACTGGCCAGATTTCTCATGTACATGGTGGATCAATGAGGGACTCTTTGTCATTTCATAGCCACTGGCCTGGACCAGCATCTCCATGCTTAAGGAGGGTAGAAAAGAGCAAATCGATCAATATAGCACAAATGTGTAAAAAGTTTGGGATATTGCTCGGGAGAACCCAGTTCAAACGTAGAACTCATCTATTTTGCCTTTACAGACCAACTGCAGAGAAATCCTGTCTTAAATAACACTAGAATAGGATCCCTCATTTATAAAATATTAGACTTTTGTCAGTCATTGTATTGTAGTTAATCCCACTTCCAAAAAACTCTGGCCCATTTTTTTTTTTTCTCCCTACTCTACACAGTAAAGTGCTGTGGGTGGTGATCCATAGATCTTTTGACTTGATCTTGATTTTTTTTTTAAGATTTATTTTCGAGCATAAGCCTGTGGAGGGCCACAGGGAGAGGGAGAAGCAGAAGCAGACTCCCTGCTGAGCACGGAACCCACGCTTGATCCTGTGACCCTGAGATCACAACCTGAGCCAAAATCAAGAGTTGGGCCTTCAGCTGACTGAGCCACTCAGGCGCCCCACCTTGATCTTGACTTTTATTATTACCATAACTTCTGGTGAAGAAGACCTATTTCAAGTCACAAGACGCTTAAAGATAGCCTTGTTTCAGCTATAAACCGAATTCACTTGGATCTCAGAATCTTTAGGATTATGAATCAGTTGGAATTCTCTGACCTGCTGTAGTTCACACTGCTTACATCTACTAACCATCCTAGTTTTAGGTGTGATGCTGTTTTGTATACAGAGGTTTTTATTTTTGCACTAAAAACCATATTTTAAGGCAATTGTAGTATAGGACAGATTTGAACTGAGAAACTAAATTAAAATACCAAGCCTACATTAAGCAAATTATTTTAAGATTTATGGTGCATTCCTGTGGTGTGAGAGTGTGTATAGTGCCGACTCAAGCTACTACTCACTGCTTCTGGAGAGCCTCTGAGTAGTTGGTGTGTCCTTTTGGTGTTTTGTTTACCATGTACAGGGAAATGAGAATTTATTTGTTCTTATTCCAACACACTCTGTCTCTTTTATAATGGAGGTTGCCTATGATATTTATTGCTTGGTATCTTTAATTTTTTTTTTTTAACTTACAGCTAAGAGAACTTTCCATATAGGTACATTGAAACACTGCTTTATAAAACACTGCTGTATAATATTCTTTTGGTGTAATGTGCCATAATTTATCTCATAGCACTTCATAGGGGTTTTAGCTCATAAAAGATTTTTAATGATGGTTTGATGTTAATTTAGGAGGATATATGTGGATGAAAATATTTCAAAAAATACCTTTCTCATGTTGCTTTTTAAGCACATGTTTTAAGAGTTTGAGCTAATTAAGCAAGAGCAAAAAGAATTCCTCCTCCCCAGTCCACTTTCGTGTGTTTGGAAGAGAGAGAGAGATGGTTGAGGGACCAGTTCAAAAATGTATATGTGTTTGATGTGTAAAGTAACTTTAACACAGTCATTAAGTATAATTAGACAAGAGTATCAGGATTGGAAGTGATATAAATTTGGTAATTCCTGTTCATTGGCCTCCAAGGATTTCTAAGGTGTGTTTTGAGATGCTTAAGGGAAAAAACATGTTTTATATCCAGGAATTACTTAAGACGTAATCTGATAATTGGGGGTTTTGGAGAGTGTCTAGAGGGGAATGGGGAGGGTGCTGTCCTTGGTGCTGAATCAGACAGCCTGCCGATCTGAATTGGGGGGAAGGCTCTGAAATGTCGTAGGCCTAGAACACACTTAGGTAGCTGTTTTTAAAATGACATCTCCTAAAAAATAAAATAAAATAAAACCACATCTCCTGTTTGTAGCTAAGACTGTTGATTGGTTTCAGTCAGCTTGTGTACAGGCAACATAAAGGTGTCACATGAGTTGCAGTGAGCTGTTGTGACTTCTGGAAGCAGGAAAGGGTTTACATATGAAGGATGGACCCTTTTGGCCAATGAAGGCTATTTAAATCCCAGGTCTTGACATAACATTTTTTTCCCTTTTAAGTCAAGGACCTATGTCAGTGTAAGAAGTTTTTTTTTTTTTTTTTTTTTAAGATTTTATTTATTCGACAGAGAGGGATCACAAGCAGACACAGGCAGGCAGAGAGAGAAGCGGAAGCAGGCCCCCTTCTAAGCGGAGATCCCAGCACCCTGATATCATGATCTGAGCCAAAGGCAGAGGCCTTAACCCACTGAGCCACCCAGGCGCCCCGAGAAGATTGTTTTTAAATAGAGATAAGAATGTTATATTTTAAGTTTACACCTTATATTTCCCATTCGTTGTTTCACAGTTTTGAATCTATGCCTTTGATTATATGTAAATGTTTGTCAAGCCACATTTTAGCAAGTATTTAGAAATCTATAGCACGGGGGCATCTGGGTGGCTCAGTTGGTTAAGTAAGCGTCTGCCTTTGGCTAAGGTCATGATCCCAGGGTCCTGGGACTGAGCCCAGGGACCCTGTTTCTTCTCTCTCCTCCCCACCCCGCTCGTGTACTCTCTCTCTCAAATAAATAAATAAAATTTTTTTTTTTTTTACAAAATAGAAATCTTAGCACATCTTTTTATGTGCTTCTCAATCCTTTCCATACTCTTTATAAATACCAATCCACCTAGGGAACCCCTTTCACACTCCCTCTGCCCCCTTCCCCCAATCTCCAGTTCTAGTTTTTGCATGGATTTATACTTCGTTATCACAGTAATTGTCCAGTGACACTTTGAGTCTCACAATCTTTTATTTATTTATTTTTTACAATCTGATGTTTTAAAGCGCTGACATGTGATTGAAAATTCTAATACACACTGCTGTGTATATATTTTGTTAACAATATTTCCTCTCAGGTTGAGTTTTATTTTCATTTTTTTTTTTAAAGACTTATTTGAGAGAGAGTGAGCAAGTATGGGGTGAGGAGCAGAAGGAAAGGGAGAAGCAGGCTCCTCACTGAGCAGGGAGCCCGATGTGGGGATTGGGGCTTGATCCAGGGGCTCATAATCATGACCTGAGCTGCAGGCAGACGCTTAACTGACTGAGCTCCACCCAGGCACCTCGTGGGGTTGAGTTTTAATGAGTAGGAAGGCCATTTCACGATATCATTACAAATAGAGCAAATGTAGTATATTGATTATTTGCATCCCATTTAGCATTTTGAAAGCAAAGAAAGTTCATATTTGGTAAACATATTAGTAAATACCTTTTGGGTTAGAGCATGCTCATTATGGCACATTTGGATGGTATTATTGAATGGAAATCACCAAAAGTACAAATTTTTTTTTTTTTTATTTAATCCAAGACCTGAAGGTAAAAACCATGAATTTCTTTGTTTTCTTTAAAGCTGGAGATACAGATGACCCACCAAGAATTACTCAAAACCCTGTTATCAACGGGAATGTAGCCATGAGTGATGGGCACAACAACACAGAGGAAGATATGGAGGATGGTGAGTACATGTGGTTTACTTGCATTGGGTAGAAAATGACCAGAAACACAACTAGATGTGCTATAGATTTATTGCTTGAGTACTTCTGAGTTTCTTAGGAGTAGCTAGTTTCAGGAGGTTTGTATCTGAGGAAAATTTAGGAGACTGCTTTGGTTTTGAATTTCAAGATTACCTACAAATTTCAGTATAAGGTGGTTCTCCCCAGCTTAGGTGAGAAGGTTTAAATACAGAAGTTTGTAATTGATGGGGATTTACTCAGGTTTGCAATTTCCCAGCCACTGTTAGTGTTCAGAACAAGCGTATCTTACTCTCCTTTCCTTTTTGTTTGCAGCAAGATACTTCTAGACACTGGAACCTGGCTTTCCATTGCATTCTTACTGTAGTGTGTATATCAGTTGTCTAGCTGATAATCCCTCCTGTTCCCATTAGGTGTGAAATCTGATTCGAGCTTTGGGCTTCATTCTCCCACACTAACTTTTGGTCTGTATCTTCTATGCAAAGAGCGTATGCATAGGTATATGCATGGACATTTTGTGCCCAGGAAATCACTTTCTTTCAAGGCTGTTTCTTCTTAATTTATCAGATGGGTGACCTGTACACTTATTTGCAAGGTCAAAATCATGAAACGGTAGCAGCCAGTAATCACTTTATGCAGTCCCTGGAATCTTGTAGTGTAATATGAAACCATGTTCTGTCAAAAGCATGTCCATCAATCCTCATGAGGGTTGTGTCCTTCCCAGGGGAGTAACGGGGCAGTTGAAAGAAACCGTCAGTCACGGGCTGCACCACCAGAAGGACTGCTGTTCAGACCTCCTGCCAAAAGTTCAGCCTCCATGAGAAACTGCAGCCGTAGTTGAGAGTTCTCTCACAGTGCGGTTTACCCCCTGGCAGCTGGCTGAGGCAATATCTGAGGAAGGTAAAGAGGCGTGGTCTAAACCCCGCTGCTTTGTTACCTGTGGAGTGCGCTTTCCACGGTAGATCAAGGGCAATGGTGTGGGTGTGGTCTCTGGTTGCTGGGCTCTTGGTTTTATTGCAGACACCCGAGGTGCCGAAAGTGATTCAGAGAGCGCAGTTGGGAAGGTGTGTCCAGGTCCAGTGTGCCAGGGGTGAGGTAGAGACGGGTTCCAGTCCCTTGAGGAGCAGTAACCGGCCCACCCCAGGCAGAGAGCTCCCTGTCTCGTTCCACAGAGCAGTTCCAAAGGAGTATTTCCTTGTGTGTATTTTTGGGGAGGGCTTGGGAGGAGGTGCAGATGTAGATAAAGGGCAGAGTTTCTCGACCTTGGTGCAGTTTGCCCTTTTGGGTGCATCATTCTTTGTCGTAGGGGCCATCCTCGTCGTGATCAGGTGCCAGTGTCGTCCCACCCCTCTGCCCTCTCCTTGCACTCCTGACGACCAGAAACAGACACTGCCACATGTCTCAGGGGGTCCGGAGTGCCTCATTTGAGAACCACTGTTAGGAGATCCCTAATGTACATGAAAACCCCTTTCCTTTTCGGGCAAATTTTACTACATTAGTAGTAGTAAATGATGTGCCAAACCATAGAACGTAATAGTGGAAATACTCCTGTAGTGACTTAGCAAACGGGGAAAGGGTGTCCTAGGGCAAGGCAGAGTGGTCTTCAGTAGCACCCTGTTCCTGGTTTGGGATTTTAGGTGTCTTTTGAAAGCCTCAGTGTAAGAGAGTGAAAAGATTTTCTCTCTGATGGTAAGGGGACGGGAGGGAGATTGTTCTGGCTCTCGGGATAGAAAGAAGCCTTAGTTGAAGGCAGCATTTCCCAGTCGTGCTAAGTATTTTGAAACTCTTTCCTGTGGGACGTTAGCATGTGGTGAGAAGTCTTGAGTGGTCTAGGAAGTTTGAGGGGTACTGGGCCAACCAGGTGTTCATATCGTGGGCTTCCCTGGGCTGTCCGCACCTTTATTTAATGTCTTTCTCCACAAGACTTGTTCATGATTCCCAAAGACTCTGAACTTTAGAAACCCTTTTCTTGAATCTCCTGACGTGGGAAAGTAAGGCACACGATCTAGGGAATGCTAGACGAGGCTTACCTACTGGGCAGAAGGGCCTTCTTTGGGAGGGGAGTTTCTCTACAAAAGCTACATGGCTGACGGCACAGCAGGTGCTGGGTCGAGATAGCATATTTAAAAGTCCTGGTAACGTGGGGTTACGGGCAAGAGTCAGTGTCATTTTCTGGTTGCACCTACCTATGCTACTTTGATTTTAGTTCTTACTCTGTTTTTCGGTAGTTGAAGATGAGACGTTTTAGAGTAAATGCAGCCTCTATAGAAGCTGGTACCCGTGAAACAAAAGTAATGCCTGAGGATTAAGTAGGGCTTGAAAAGAATGAAAAATAGAGGTTTGATAAAACTATTGCAAGAGTGCTCTCTGGGGACTCTTCAGGCTAAGCTTCTGATTTAAAACAAAACAAAAGACTGGATCTTCCTCTACCTTTTTCCTGCAACTGGACCCCGGTCTGGTTCATTGTCCTCTGCCATGCGAGGATGAGGTCGGAGTCTGAATGGCACGGTGGCGCTGCTGGGTGAGGGCAGGACGGGGGTGGCGGGTGATAGCAGGGGCAGACCTCATCGTCCTGCCCGCGACAGTACAGTAGAGTCCGGGAGTAACGCACCAGGGGTGGCATTCGGGCAGCTTGTAGAGTCTGCTGTTCAGATGAAACACTAATTCTGCAGGATGTAGGGCATTCCTCAGAACCCCAAGGGTACTGCTTTACATTTTTTTAATTTTGCAGTAATTATAGACACAAAAAAGTTGTAAAAATAGAATCTTGGAGTACCTTTCACCTGTTTTCTTGGGCAAAGACATTTATGTCTCTTGTAATTGTTTATGGAAGTTTGATCAGGCCAGGACTTTCTGCCAAAGATGAGTTTTAAGCCTGCTCTGCTCTTTTGTATACCCTCTCGCCTTGACCTTTTGGTATATAATGTTTTTCATTTATGTAATTAGTTACAAAGAGTTGAGAGCCATAAGGCGACATTTTTATTCACATGAAATCTCATGTTAAATGTCCTAGTTAGCATATTTCACGAAGTCAGTCTGTCCTGAGGATGTGCCTTGAAAGTGAGCTGGAATCCCACATCTAGGGTATAAACCCGAGTGTGTGAGCTGGGTCTCTGAGGCAGGGGCTCCTGAACCTCTCTGCCGCCAAAGGACGGGTTTGCTCTCTTGTCGACTCAGTGCCGTCTGAGTTCCGTTGGGTCCTATTTAATATTGAATTCTGGAACTTGATTATAAAGTGTGATGTAGAACAAAAAAGCATTTATGATACGTTTCAGTTTTTGTCTCTTTAAAAATCTTATCTGACAAAATGGAATTATATCTGAAAACAAATAGTTGAGTTAGGAGAGAGGCAGAACTTTGGGACATTGAACTCTTGAGGGTCTCATGAGTGTGTGCCCTCAGGTGATTGTTTATTGGTTGATTGCATTTCTTTGGTCCCCATGAAGCAGGCCAGTTTGATTGGGCTCTGCATGTGGGGGTTGTTAAACTCTAGAAGATGGTATTTTATAAACCAGAGGCAAGATCACCATTTAGGGGCCACAGGTCTTGGGTACTGAAACCTGCCGTGCTCATCTTGTGAATCACCTCGGATAAGATAAACCACAGCCTCAGCGAGCCTCAGTTCCCTCATCTGTAAGGTGGGAGTAACATCTCTCTTTGGCTCCCTTGCAGGATTGAGATGCTGCTCACATGTGAGTCTGAAATAGTGGCCCACTTTGTTCCTAAGTCATTCTGAACACATGACCTTGAACCCATCTCTTGGCCTTTTGGGAACTTTTGCCCCTGCGAGGGGTTAAAGTCCTAGCTGCCTTTTGAAGAAGCTCGGGCACATACTGCAGCTCTTAGATGGGACTCCCCCCTCTCGAGCGGCCCTTCCTTCTGAGGGGCCTGTGTGGTATGCAGAGCAGGGTCACGCGGAGCGGATTGGGGAGGAAGAGTGTTGACACCAGGGATCAGGGCCAGTTGTCACGCTTACTTTTGGTTCTTATTTCTTTGGTAAAGAATACTACCCTCTCATGAGGATTGATGGACATGTTTTCTTAAGAACAAATTCAGGTAGCCACAAACATTAGCACTTCCGCAGCCCGAGAAGCCTGTACCCTGAGCACTTGGTTGTCTTAGTGATGTTTGGAGACTGAAGGATGAAGGAAGGCAGTGTGTTCTTAACGTGCTCTTCCTCCAAGCCCGAGAGCCTCCCGTGGTGCTTCAGGGGCTTTGGGGGGTCAGCGATGCCCAAACAGCTCCAGGTGCCAAACCAGGAAAAGCTTCCCACGGACCTTAGAGGGTTCTGAGACCAGCTGTGGCTCTTCTTGTTCCCTGCCACCAGGGCACCGTAGCCTGTCTGCAGCCAGCTAGGTACCGAAGTGGGGAGAGAGCACCGAGAGATAGTAGAGCACCTTGACCTTGCTGTAGCAGCTTCCTGCTGGTCTGTGAAGGTGCCAGCCAGCAAGATTGGCGCGGTGGCCTGGGCAGGGCTGCTCTTTCACTGGAGTTTAGGAGCATCCACGCAGACACTGCCGGGCTCGTCAGGGCTCATCAGCAGCCAGTGTCACTTGTAAATGAAGAGTCACCATCTCAGTCAAAGGTAGAATTCTGAAGTGGGACTTTTTTCCCCTCCCCGAGACTTTATTGAATTGAGAGAGGCAGGGAGGAGCAGACTTCCCGCAGAGCAGGGAGCCCGATGCAGGGCTCGCTTCCAGGACCCTGGGATCATGACCTGAGCCAAAGGCAGACGCTTAACCAACTGAGCCACCCAGGTGCCCCTAAAGTGTGTGACTTCTAATTGAAATTAGTCTGCTGAGTCGGCTAAGAGAGGCACTCTATCCATACTCCACTCTGTTGGAGGAAACTTTAATTCCCTAAATTGGCCTTCACATCTTGTTGAGTAAATTTAACAATTTTTACGATTCACGTGGAGAAGAATACCAGTTTCTTTTTCTTTAAGTCAATCCCCTTTTGGGAGTCCAGGCTGGTGTATTTTCACCAAAAAACGGGTGAGAACTGGTGAAGTTAACATTTATTTTTGGGCTCACTTCTTCGCAGTCTTGTCTCTCAGATAGCGCTGCGCGGCGGCGGGCATGGCTGTGGCACTCTTTCCGGGTGCCCCATGGACCCTGTGCACCCACAAGCACCTCGCCCCCCCTCCCTGCTCCTCTGCAGACCGGGCCCGAGTCAGCCTTCCCCTCTTCTCCCCGCGCCCCGGCCTCCGGCAGGTGTCACACAGACCACTTCATGCGGCCTCTGCCTCCGCGGAACCTGTCCACTCACTGACGGTGACTCGGGAATTGCCAGAGTAGAGTAGACATTTCTTACAGGCTGAGCTCTGGAATCGAGGAGGCCAGGCAGGTGTGTGTCGTTAGCCCTCTGGGTTTTGGCTCTCATTCACACATAAGCTTTGTGTCACCGCACTGTGTTAGGAAGGACGCCCTGGCTTCCCCCAGATTCAGGGTTAGCAGTTAGCCTGTGGTTGCCCGCAGGTGTTGGTTGTCCCACGCGGGGTCCCACGGTCGTCAGCCGTCGGTGCTGTTTGACAATACCCGAGCCCTGTGATTGACACGGCCTTTTCTTGCAGACACGAGTTGGCGCTCCGAGGCGACCTTTCAGTTCACTGTCGAGCGCTTCAGCAGACTGAGTGAGTCGGTCCTTAGCCCTCCGTGTTTTGTGCGAAATCTGCCATGGAAGATTATGGTGATGCCACGCTTTTATCCAGACAGACCACACCAAAAAAGCGTAGGATTCTTTCTCCAGTGCAATGCTGAATCTGATTCCACGTAAGACAGTTTAAATGATGCGATTACAAACCCACAAATAGTTACGCTACGCGATTGAAGGCCCGATCTGATTGGCCTCTTTGAACGTAACCGTATTGAGTTTCCTTGCTGCCTCTACATAGCCCTTTGATTTTACATTCGATGAAATACATTCCCCTCTTTAAAACTCACTGGTAGGTATTCTGTCCAAACTAGAAAAGGTGTCTATTTTTCTTGCAAATGAGAAAGTGAGGTTTACTTTGCAAGTTAGGATCTTGCAGCCCATGGAACCTGGAATCGGGGCCCCTGTGCGCGGGGTCACTACTAAATTGCGGGCTGTCCTCGTCTATCAGTCACTGCCCGAGGGGAAACTAGAGTCCAGGAAAGTCCTCAGGTCCCGTGGCCTCCCCATTGTTGTGTTAACTAGTTCCTGTGTGTTGATTCAGAAAGATGGAATTAAAACATTCTTTGAGGATATTACAACATGGGCCTCTTCAGCTTATTTTAGGAATATTGTTTTGTTCCTGTCATTTCTAAAAAGAAGTGTGTCATAAAATGTCTTCAGATTGAGAAAAGTCTTCATGGTCCCATTATTCAGATGAAACTTAAGATTAAGGCTTCACGTTTTCTACCCATTGATTCCTTCTCAAAAGGAGAAGGAATTAAAAACTGTCACTGTTCAGCCTTTCTCAGAAGCTTAGTTGCCATTGTTTGAAGGGGTCCCCGGATCACTGGGTCACCATGTCCTCCTCGCTCCCTATGGAGGAGCCCAGGAGAAGGACTGTCTGTGCGCTCACCCCAGACGGTGGCCCTTGGGAGCTCTCAGTGAGGGCCGTTCCCCAGAGGGCACTGGCCTTCCCTGTTCTGTCCAGGCCCCCGGGCGCGCAGCCCGTTTCCTCGGGCTTTTGACTTGAATGGGTAAGAAGTGTGAAGCCAGGTGTGTGCCGCAGCCAGGGCCTGTGTGTGGGTTACAGCTTCTCTTCCTGGGTTCCCATTGTGATCTGGTTTCCGGTGAGTATTTGGGCCGCACGTCAGTCTGACAGTCGGGGCAACGACAGTCGGGGCAACAGCGAGCGGTCCGTGCGCCGCGCGGCCGGCCCGAGCCAGCCTCGCGTGGGGCTCACCCCGCGCTCCCGTGGGCTCAGTTTTCGAGCTCCAGGCCCTGAGCGGACCTTTCAAGGGCTGCAGCCTTTCGGTTTTTAAACATTGATCCAGAGGCCCTTTTGAGATCTGTGCCCGCCTTGACGGCAGCGGGGGCACTTGTGCTGTGCCGGATCTGGTGGCTCTGCTCGGAGTCCCCCGGGAGCCGCTGCGGGGGGCTCCTGGAGGGCACGACCTGCATCTTCTCTCGTTGGGTTTGTCACGTGACGCCCGGAGTAAGTACTGAAGCTCCCGTGTGACCCGAAAACCAGCCTCTCCTAAAGACTGGTATCTAAAATTCAGAAACTTCTCCGTCTTATTGATAGAAATTTAAAAAAAAAAAAAAAAAAAGAACCTGACCTGAAACTTTTTAAAGAAATTAAAACGAATAAAACCATGGGTCAGATCACTACACGTGGCCAGGGGCACCCCTAAACCGTTTCAGCTATGTTCACCATTAAGGATAAGTGTGTCCCTCCCTCAACTCCTCCCACCCTTCCCAAAAAATAAAAGAGGAAAAATGAAAAAACAAATGTGGGAATTTTTGTGTGCTGTGTTTTTAAAGTGAGCAAACATCAGTTAAATAGGTCAACTGAGGCTTAGGTTTTCTTTGAACAGGTCGTGGTCTTGCCACGCGCAAGCTGTGCTGAAGATAATAAATTACAGAGACGATGAGAAGTCGTTCAGCCGCCGCATTAGCCACTTGTTCTTCCACAAGGAGAATGACTGGGGGTTTTCCAATTTCATGGCCTGGAGCGTAAGTAACCGCATGTTTACGCAGAGTGACCTGAGCCGTACTCTTCCCCGAGTTCCTTCACTCCTCAGAGCCTTCCGTGCGTTCTAGAATCAAAATGTGTGCTTCGTAAGTGGGGCAGGTGTCCGAAAATGTGTTTTCTCCAGTTGGCTAGCTGAGGGTTTTTATTTTTTTTTTAAGCTGAGGTTTTTAAGCACTCGACAGGGTAGTATTGCGGGGGAGGGGGGTGCAAGTCAGGCATGATTTCAGGGAACCTCCTCAGTTCTCAGGCCCAGGCGTTTCGGCTGCTCTTGGCAGAGGTGGAACCCAGGAGCGTGTTGTCAGGAATGTCCTGCTGGGTCCTCCAGCGCAGGATCCCCAGAACCTCTCTGAGCCCTTGCTCTGGGAAGCGAACGCCGTGCCTCGGCCGTACCCTGGACCAGCCCCCAGTGCCTCCCGGATGCTTCCTGGACGATCTCAGCCCTTGCTGGTCTTGCTCAGAGGACACTAGTTAAAGCAAATCAAAACACTGCAAAATCAGAAGCACCATGTCAGGGTTAGAAAAAGGAGTGTTGTCCTCTAATACATAGGGGGCAGTAGGGTAATTGTCTCTTTGGAACGAAGTGAGCGTTCATGAGTTCTTACGCACATTGGATATTCTTATTTTTTATAGGAAGTGACTGATCCTGAAAAAGGATTTATAGATGATGACAAAGTTACTTTTGAAGTCTTTGTACAGGCGGATGCTCCCCATGGAGTTGCGTAAGTTTTCTTTAATTGGGTGCTGTTAAGCACCACCTTTGGTGCCGTGGTGAGAGGAGCATGTGAGCAGAGGCCGCAGACTTGCCAGCCACGCCCCCTCCCTGCGCTCGCTTGCCCCCACGTTTGGGGGGCACGCGGCTCTGTACGCCAGCCTCACGTTCAGCCCTCGGCTTGGCCTGTGTTCTCGAGCGGTTTCTGTAGGCCAGACACCGCTGTGCACCAGGAGCGTCATGGTGGTCGGCAAGACAGCCATGCGTTTCTGTCCTCCAATAGCCAGACTGGTCGGGCAGTTCATAAGTCCTAGAGGAAATGCCCGGGTTTTCCTCTGAAGAGGGCAGGGTTGGGAAGGTCTGGGAGCGGGGGGTCTGCTTTAGGAAGCAGGGGAGGAATGGGTGGGCTGAAGTGGTAAGGTAGAGCCCGGCTCGGAGGGCCGGCAAGAGAGGTGCGATGATGGCTCAGCCGTGGGAGGTCTGTGTGCGTGAGGCCGTGTGCAGCCCTGCAGGAGGCATGGGGTGGTTACTTGTCGAGGAGGAAGAGGTTGGGGCAGGGAGAACAACAGGAGCCCAGAGACCAGCAGGGCAGGGTGGGCTGGGAGGTGTGGAGGTTGAGCCCGAAGCTGGACTCCAGCTGTGGGGCCCGGCCGCCTTGTCCAGGCCCCAGGGCGAGGCTGTCAGTGCAGTCCCGGAGGACACTGAGCAGCAGGCACCCGTTTCTAGCTCACCTTACTTTGTCTCCACGTGGCTGTGCCCTGGCAGGAGTTGCGGGTGTGAGCTGAGTTGGATGGACCGGGGCAGGGAACCGTGGGGCAGCCGAGAAGGAGCCGTTACTTGGTCCGGGTCCGGCTGGTGTGCCCTGTGGTGTGGACAGGAGGAATCCAGCTTTTCTTGAGGAGCCTGTTCAGAGCTCAGATTGGATTCAGATGGGGGCACAAACAAGAAAATTAAATTTCTTGTGGGTTTTTATTCCCCTCATTTTGAAAATCTTCCCTTGTATTTATGATGATACTTTACTTGACTAAAAAAGTGGATTGGGGTTTTCCAGCCTTACCAATCACAACAGATTTTTTGCTTTAGTCTTTATCAAAACCTATCCAGCCATTATTGCTTAACTTTTGATTATAATTTAGGATTCTTGCGTTTTCTTGCCAATTTTTAAAATTCTCTGTGGATGCGTTTGCACAGAGACACTCACACCCACACACACCCACCCTCCCCGCACCCCCCCCACTTTAACCAGGGCCCTTTGGTACCCCCGAGTGTGTCAGCAAGGTATAGGCTAAGCCCTGGAATCACAGAGTACTATGGACCCCAACCTTGGCCAACAAATAAACATCTCCTCTAGGGTTGGTCATGCTCGGTGGCAGTCGTGTTTGTTCGTGGCTTTGCATTATATACAGAGGGAGATGGGCAGGGCCTGTTTCATCTGGCACTCTCTCTAGCTGCCTGTTGCGATGGGAGCAGCGTGCAGTGAGGGCTGCTAACTCTGAGAAAATGTACCTTTTCTTCTCAGCAACCACCACTCTAGACTAGGGGAAAAGAGCACTAGGAGTTGAGAAGCCTGAACTCGGACTGGCCCCAGTGTACATGCTTGTCTTTGCTTCTCTTTCCTTTTCTGTGTAACTGCCAAGAGAGGGGTTCTCACTGTGTGCGTTTCTTGCTGACTCCACATGGGACCTAGTGTGTGTGCAGTGGACCCACGCTGGGGCCAGTCCCACAGAATTCACGACTGTCCGTGAGTGGTGGTGTTGGACAGAGGGGGCAGGGCTGCCGTCAGCGGCGATAAGCTGCTGCTCCAGTGCTGGGTTCGTGCACTTGGGTGAACAGAGCCCGTGACTGTGCTGAGAACTCCTGGCCTTGGTGCCCTCGGTGCCCGGGGGCCTGGCGGTGAGTTTCTCCCTCAGAGGGGTCTGTTGCCCATCGTTCCTGGGTCAGGATGGGGGGAAAGAGGTGACGGTGCACGGCAGTGCGGGGCTCGCCGGCGTCTCGCCGAATCGCTCCACACCCACTGCAGAAGCGAGGAGGTGTCTTGTGCGGTTTTTCCCTCAACCTCCAACTGATCTTGTAGGTGGGATTCAAAGAAGCACACGGGCTATGTCGGTTTAAAGAATCAGGGAGCGACTTGTTACATGAACAGCCTGCTGCAGACTTTATTTTTCACAAATCAACTACGAAAGGTAAATGGATGGTATCTCCCTCCCTCAACCTTCCACCCACCCTCTTGCTCAAGTCCTAAGGGACAAGCAAAGTCCGGTCACCCGACTTTGCCATGTCCCTCCCAGTACCACAGTGCTGTCTGCAGAGAGGGGCCCTCTTGTATGCGAATGCGTATCTTTATTTCAGCGTGTGGACACTGAAGCTAACTTGGATGATCAAAAGTTGGCTGGCTAACAGACCTAACGTTCTGGGGCTCTGTAGACCAGTAATACAATTTATTTGTTTGTAATATGAAAGCCATTAGCAGCAACATTGAAAAGTTTTATATCAAAACCGAATTGAAAAAAGCCACTGGCGGTGAAGTCTAATTTTCACTCACAGGTAAAACTTAGGTTCGTGAGAATACTGATCAAAACCAGACATCCCTCGACTCTGCCGCAGGATAGCTAGTCGTCCGTCCCTTTGCAATGCTGTGCGGGCAGCACGGGCTCCTGGTTGTGGGGGGGCCGCTGGCCGGTCTGCTGGCTCCTGTTCGCGGCACCGTTGGTCGCTGCCCCGGCGGGGCCGTGTCGTGGGGACGGCGGATGTGGGGCATTGCAGTGGCACTTAGGTCTCAGCACAGCTTCTGTTCACAAGTAACATTAAGCTAAAAAGTGTGGCTCCAAGAGGTAGGAAATAAAAGTGGTTCTCTTCGGATCATGAGCCGTGGTTAGTTTTTTAAATTCATTTTTGCTTTCTTGTGTTTTTTTATACTGCCTCTAAAGAGTTTCGTGATTATTATTATTTTTAAAGTTTCTGACCTATTTTGGGGGATAGTTAGAAGCCCTATCAACTGTCTTAAGCTGTTGTGATATTAGAAATGATACTTTCACATAAAATTCCATTTTTATTTCTTAATTATTTTAGGCTGTGTACATGATGCCAACAGAGGGTGACGACTCATCCAAAAGCGTCCCCTTGGCGTTACAAAGAGTGTTCTACGAATTACAGCACAGCGACAAGCCTGTAGGAACAAAAAAGCTAACGAAGTCCTTCGGGTATGTATGGGAAGCCAGCCTTGCCCTTCTTGCTTTTGCAGGGAAGAGTAACGAGCGCGTAGTAGGAGGATCGAGAGCAGGGTGTAGGCGTTTAAGCACGCCCGGGTGTTTTTATTGCTGTACTTGGTGTGTCCTTTTTGGACGTAAAAGGCTCTGTTGTAGAATTTTGCCCGAGACCTAATTTACCACATAACGATGTCCTCTCACACACAGTGAGATGTTCAGAGGAGAACAAAGCTGTGGTCCTGATAGAATCCAGTGTCTTCTAACCAGGGCCCCCCGAAAATAGTCTCCTCAAAAAATGACCTTAAGAGTAATGGCCGATTATGCCGCTTACTTTTTCAAGTTTGGGTTGCTTAATGTGCTCTTATTTGAAATGTGGAGGTTTAAGTATAAGTGTTCTTTTCTCTTTCCAAGGTGGGAAACCTTAGATAGCTTCATGCAGCACGACGTTCAAGAGCTGTGTCGAGTGGTAAGTTGTGCGCTGTAATCGTACACCCCGTGGCATTGACTGCACTGTCGGATGCGGTGACCAGGCCCGAGCTCAGCCCTGCCTCGCGCCCATCCCTGAGCGGGACAGAACCAGGCCAGGAGGGAGAGGCAGCGTCTGTCTCATGGACGAGCCAGAAAGAAAGGACAGAATTGCTGTTGGAGAGGGCAGTGTGAGGGGAAGCTTGGATTGACGTAGCAGGAGGTAGTATGGTTGGATTTTGTTAAACTGGTACATCTGCCCGAGTTACTAATCCGAGAGACCCAGTCTGGCTTACGGAGCCGTCCCGATCACCCTGCTTCGCTGTTAGAATTGGGACTTGCATCGTCACTCAAGTGTCCAGACTCCTCCTCAGCACAGAGGTTCTAACTGAGGCAACCCTCTGCGCGGGTGATTCCCCCCAAAGCCGTCTTTAGTCAGTAGCAAATTTCCGTCCTTCCAGTTCTGCCCAGAGATGCACACGCAGACACACACATGGACACACACACTCACACACACACACACACACACACACACACACACACAACATGAAATGGTTATTCAAGGTGATTGGCTGGGCAAGGTGTGTTTTCTTTTTTGCAGCACTAGCTGGATTGAATCCAGTTCATTAAATATCCATGGACAAACCAGTCAATCCTGTTGACAGGCTCAACCTCATTAATCTCTTGGTGTGGACCAATACGAGTTAAGTTTAGTGCTCAATTTACATGCTTTTCCACAGAGGTAAAATGAATATAAAAAATGCTTCTAAAGGCACTACAGATTACTAATTCGTTCCAAAGGCTGTATAGAGGTTAATCTCAACTGTTGCATGTAGATATTTTTGTAAATATCCAACCAAGGAAGAAGACTTTGTATGTTTTCATAATTGCATGCTAAAGGTCATAATATTTATAGTTTAGAACTTCTTTGACCATTGGAATTTCCTAGTCAAGTTTCAAATTACTGTATGTTAATTGAGCATAACATTTTCTTAAAGTCGAAACTCTCTTCCAGTTGCTTGATAACGTGGAGAATAAGATGAAAGGCACGTGTGTGGAAGGCACCATACCTAAATTATTCAGAGGCAAAATGGTGGTATGTGGTTACCAGCTTTCAATAACTATTTTAAACGATTTAAGAATGATAGTATTTTAACAATTAATACTTAAGCCGTCTTATTTCCCTTATTTGTAGTCCTACATCCAGTGTAAAGAAGTAGATTATCGATCGGATAGGAGAGAAGATTATTACGATATCCAGCTAAGTATAAAAGGAAAGAAAAATAGTAAGTTCTGTGTACATTTTGGCACGACCTTTTTGCTCATTTCTGTTTTGCTTTAATGCTTCATTTCCCCGAGTGGTTTTCGTTGAAATGCTGTACAGAGAACGGCGCCCGAGTGACGAGTGTGCAGCTCGCTGAGCGCACGCGGCTCGGTCTCCACCGCACAGCGTTGGCAGCACGGATGCCGCTGCTGCCCACCACAGCCTCCCCTTCTCAAAGGAAACCACTGTTGGGGTTGTGTCTGCACCCTTGAAGTATTGATAGAGACGGGTTGTGTAGGTTACAGCCTCTGCTCTGCATTTCTTTTTCTCCGCATCATCCCCACGAGTAGCAGCGATAGTGGGTTCGTTTTTGCTGCTTGGTGGTATTCCGAGTGCGGGTATAGTGCAGGTGTGTCGAAACCATTCTTGCCTTGCTGTTGGGGTTTTCAGTGTGGGGCTCTTGGGCCTAAGGCTCCCTGACCGTTCTTGTGCCCACTTCCGTGCACGTGTTTGCATTTGCGGTGAGCAGGATTGTTGGCTCCCAGGGTATGTATACAGTCCGTAGGTGGAGCCAGTGAGTTTCTCAGTTCTCGTCCCTCCAGCGATGTCTGAGAGCTGTCATCGCTCCCCAGCCACTGCAGAACTATCAGTCCTCAGATGGAACATTTTGATGGGAGCAGGGTGCCCTCTTGGTTTTAATGCACATGTCCCTGAAGGGCATCGGCACCGTCACCTTTCTAAATGCTCACTGGCCATTTGGATATCTTCTTGAACGTAGGATTGTATTCAGTAGTGAATGTCGTGGAGCAGTTCTGTCGTGTGGGATTTATGGGTCTGTGTCTGTGGATTTACTTGTCATCCTGGGTTCTTTCTATTTTCCAGCTCATTTGCATGTCTGGGCATCTTATGGATGCCTGCCATGTGATTTTTATGCTGTTGGATATTGGATATTCGTAACCTTTTGCTCTGGGGCATGTTGAAGTGACTTGCACATTGTGTGGTTCTTTGGAGGCTCGTTTCTACGCTTGGTCCAGTGGGAGCCCAGCGGTGTTCAGTTAGGGCTGCTGGTGCCCATGGCTGAGGGGGCACAGTTCTGAGCCCTCTGCCTGGAGCTCTGTGTGTGAGGGGGCTCCTCCCTGTGGCTGGGGGAGCAGAGGCCGTTCTCGGGCCTGCTCCCCCATCCTTTGGGCGGTTCTTTCTCTCCCTGGCCCCAGATAGTACCTGCCGTCTGTCAGGGAGCTCCTGGGCCCTGTGCTGTTTTCTCTTCCGCACGGTGAGCTGGCACAGGGGACGGGCTCTCTGCGGATCCCAGTCCGGATCCTAGTCCTGCACCGGCTGCCGTCCGGGGCGGGAGCTCGTGCGGCACCAGAGAGCGGGCCCCGTGTGTGTCAGTCCGGCAGGACCCGGGCAGGAGGGCTCCTGCATGCACTCGGGCTGCTCCTCCGCGTGGGGCTCACCTCTCACTCTTGTTAGACGGCATTTCAGAATTTTGAGTGAAATCAGCCTGTCGTGCTCTGCTTTTTGTGTTAAGAACACCTGCCCTGAAGTCAAGCTAGTGTTTTATCTTCTCCCTTTATCCATAATCCACCTGGAATGGTTTTCTGCCTGTGCTAGGGTGTCAGGCCTGCTCCTCCGCGTGTGGGTCTGTGGCGGTGGGGTCCTGTCCTCCCCGTGCTCTCTGCACCTCATCAGCAGTCAGACCTTCTGTGTGTGTGCGTGTGTTTGCAGCCTCTGTCTTCTGGTCCACTGGTTGTCCTTGGGCAAATTGTCCACCTTCCCTGTGCCCACCATCTTTGTTGTGGTTTAACCGATGGACTCAGTAACTGTTCAGAGGGAGCGTTGTGATTCCTCTGGACACCCTGTGAAAGGCGAGCACACCTGTCCCTGCACAGGGTCCTGTCTGTGTGCGAGGCCGGGCGCTCCAAGTCTCCTCTCATAGCCAGAGCTTCCCGGCTCAGTCTCTATGTTCGATGTAGGTCCTTGTCCTGATTCATCTTACTCATGTCCCAGCCTGTCCCTTGCGTCCCCACGGTCCCGCTGTCTTCCTGCACTGCCTCAGTTGTAGCTTTATGAGAAGCGTCTGGATCCAGATGTGTTCTCTAACATAACTTCATTTTATTAAAGTGTGTTAAACATTAGCCTCCATGTCAATGCTCGTAACACCCTGAGGAAACCATGTCTGTGTTCTTAGAGGTTGCGGACATGTGCAGAGCGGTGGGGGGTCGCGGCAGGTGTGGTGGGCCTCGGGCGGGGGCAGGGAGCTGCCGCCCAGGGCTGTGGTCCCTTCCGCTCTCCTCCCCTGCCTGCCGGAGCGTGTCGGGACGGTTGCCTTACCGTCCAGGCTCCGGTGAAATCATCAGCTGACTCTCTTCTCTCGCTCTCTTTCAAGTATTTGAATCATTTGTGGATTACGTGGCTGTGGAACAACTCGACGGTGACAATAAGTACGACGCCGGGGAGCACGGCTTGCAGGTAACGTGGGAACTGTGTGCCACCTTCCCCGTCACTGTGTCTTCATGTCCTTTGCTTTAGCTGTGGATGAAGCAGTCATTTGTACCTTTTCTTCATACACTGCTCATATGTAGAGCTCAGAGGGTTTTACTTCTTAGCGCAGACGCTATATTTTGGGGCCTCCGATTATGCAGCTGGGGGGCTAAGCTGCAGGCGGGAGGTTGATGTTTAGGTTCTCGCATAGACCCTGGCATCTGTGACCCTGCTCCTCTCCTCACTGGTTTCCTCTGGGAGCTTTTCCTTAGCTTCTAGGTGTAGCAGACGTTCTTTCTTGGACCTCTGGCTTGTGGTGGTTTGCACTTTGGCGTGTATGTGTGTGATGGAGTTAGTTTTCTGAAGGATGGTGACCTGCAGAACGAGGAGTGCGTTTTCTTTCACTTGTTCTGTGAATACGTGGTGTCCCTGCTTGACTGCCACAAAGCCCCGCAGACACTGTGAGCTTCTGGCAGAGCAGTGAGCTCGGTGCACGGGGGACCGGTCGGTCTGTGGGCGGGTAGAGAGACACGGACTGTGGCCTGTCCTGGCTGCCGGTCGGGCGGATGCGAGCTGGTCAGCAGCGTCCTCACAGTGCAGGCGACGCATGGGCTCGGCCAGTTCATGATTGCCCATACCGTCCTGTGTTGACCGAGCTGGCGGCCCCGTTTCGCAGGGTGCCGCAGGTCTGCTCTTCTGCTTAGGTTGCTCAGGATTTTGCTTGGTGTGGGACTCTCTGAGCCACTTTGCAAACACTTCAGTCGACTCACAAGAGTTGCCCTTGTCTACACCGGATAGTTTGGGATCGGGGTGAGCAGTACTTGAGATTCATAACCTCAATGGACTGTGGTAGAGAAACAATTCTTCTGTTGTTCTTTTTTTTTTTTTTTTTAAAGATTTTATTTATTTGACAGAGAGAAACATAGTGAGAGAGGGAACACAAGCAGAGGGAATGGTAGCGGGAGAAGCAGGCTTCCCGCGAGCAGGGAGCCCGATGCGGGGCTCGATCCCAGGACGCTGGGATCATGACCTGAGCCAAAGGCAGACGCTCAACGCCTGAGCCACTCAGGTGCCCCTCTTCTGTTGTTCTTTTAAGTTGTATTGAACCCATGCTGTTCCTTTGTGTGGCAGATTCCTTGGGTTTTCATTTTTTTTCCCAGAGATACTTTGTCCTCTTTAGCACAGTGGTAATGAGACATCAGAGAGCCTTGTCACAGGCACAGTTCCTCGGCTGGCCGTCCCCGGCCCCACAAGGAAGGTCTGATTCGGAAGCCGAGCTGTGACGAGAGCCCGGCGGTCTGGTAGTGGTGGGGCTGGGCAGAGGCGTATTTTCGTGAGGAAACCAGTGTTGGCTGAGGTGGGGCCCGGAGTGTGGGCGCTGTGGAGTTGGGTCCCCCAGAGGAGGCCTTGTTGGGAAGCGGGGTGCGTCCCACTGCACACAGGCCGTGTTGCTGGTGTGAGTGTCTTTCTGCTGCTGAGTGAGGACAGTCTCTAGAAGTGGGTTGGACTGTAAGTGCCGAGTGTGCACTCTGTGTCACATGCTCAGAAGGTACTGCTCACAGTCCAGGGGCAGGAGGCTGCTGACCAGTGTCATCCCACCGGGTCCTGGGAGCGGCCACACTTGTTCCAGCCGGTGTCCGTGAGCCTGCACTCACGTCACTGCGGCCCTGGCTTCTGCTTTTCTAGTGAGCGATGGTCTGTGTTTGCCCCCACTTGCCAGAGTGTTTAGTGACTGTAACATGGCAGCAAGTGATTAAGCCCTAACTTACTTAGCTGTTCCCCTGTTGTTGGGCATCAGAATATAATCTGGAGTAAATCGCTCACCCGCCAGCTATTTCAGCAAACCAGAGACATCTCTAAGTGGAACGTGTTACTTTAGTTTTTAGTGAAGCTCGTTGACGTGCAGACCTGTATTTGCTTCAGGGGTGCCGCGTGCTGATGTAATGTGCACGTTCTCTGACCCTCCCGCGTCCTTCCTGTCTGACCCGGTCTGTACCCGGAAGTTTGGATCTCGGATCTCCTCCTCTGCTGAGCCCCCCCCATCCCACCCGCTGCCCTCCGACCACCACCAGTTCTCTGTTTGAGCTTGGTTCTTTGGGGAGTGTGTGTGTGAGATTTTATGTATCTGAGAGGGGTCTGGAGAGCCTGCGAGCTGGGGGACAGGGACGGGGACAGGGACAGGGACAGAGAATCTCAAGCAGACTCCACTCTGAGCGCAGAGCCCGACACGGTGCTCCATCTTATGACCCTGAGATCGTGACCTGAGTGAAACCAAGAGTCGGACGCTTAACCCACTGAGGCACCCATGAGCCTGTTTCTTAAACAGCATTTTAAAAGCACCCTAGCTGGGAACCTAAACCACTTCCTCTCCCACCAGATCTCGCTGACCGCTGTTGCTGTCCTTACTTCAAGGACCGAGTAGGGCTGAACTAAACTTGCATTTCTTTTTCAATGTTCAGGAAGCAGAGAAAGGTGTGAAATTCCTAACTTTGCCACCAGTGTTACATCTACAGCTGATGAGATTTATGTATGACCCTCAGACGGACCAAAATATCAAGATCAATGATAGGTAATCTATAGTGGGATGTGAAAGATAAGATCGAATCTTAACCCGCCTGACTTCGGGGGTCAGTCTCAGAGTTTTGTTTAGTCTTTTTGTATTTTCAGTCCATCTCTGATGTATTTAGGTCTCTCCCCTGCCTCAGTGTCCCAAGAAAAATGGTTCCAAAGGGACTATTTCCCTTAAAGGATTTCAGAGGCTGCTTCTCCCATTGCTCCCTCTTAGGGAACCCCAGCCCCCTGCACACTGTGGCAGATTGAAGTCCCTGAGGGGAGGGGGCTTTCTGCTCCACCTGTTTTGCGTTCACCAGAACGTTGCTTTTACCTCAGGAATGGAATTTGATGTTGTTGTATTTGTTTAAATAGGATCCTCCCAATATTTTGTAACTGCTCAGTTAGTATTCTAGAATGTGCTGGAATTTTCAGGAAGATGATGTAGATGTATGTGTGTGCCTTATTCCAGGTGTTTTCCCCATTCTTACAATGCCAGTTAAAAAGAATGATAGTTAATACTTTATCAGATTTACGATACAGAAGTTTTGTCCTGGTTTATTTGGGCACAGGGTAGACGTTGGTTAGTCACTCATCAAACGGGAGAGAATGGACCCAGTCAAGTTATTTGCCACCAGCCAGCTCTTTGCTCTTTAATTTTTGCCCATCGCTATGGAATCTATGAGAAGCCATCTCCACCAGACCTCATAGATTGGCATCCTGCAAAAACACATCCTGGTGTGTTTCGTTGGGCCCTCACCTTGCTTTTGTTTGTTTTTATTGGCATTAGTTGTCAACATGAAAAAAAGAAATCATGAGATTTCATGGAAAAGCCCAGATTTCTGGCATCCTTTAGGAATTCTGAACATTTGGCAGAGCGACCAGGATTGCTGAGGGCGGCACTGGGCTGGGGCAGCTGCCCCTTCAGTCTCTGTGTGCTGGATCTCCTCCGAGACCTTGCCAATCTGCCTCTCAGCACACTCCTCCTGATTAACTTTGACCATGTTGGTAAAATGTTTATGGGTTCCAGTCATTTAAAAACAAATGAAGTTCAGTATGTGAACTAGAAATCACGGGGCATAGAGGATCCTTTGTGACATGTCGTCCCTGTTCAGATCTGATTTTCCATGTTTCTCAAAGTATATGCTCTGTGGTTTATGAGCTGGGCAGCTAGAATTACTTGTCAATAACATTTGGAATCACCCGTATTTTAGAAAAGTCGCGTGTGTTTATCACAAGACTGGCTATAGTGGAATATCCTCAATTTACAATCCTGTCAGGCATCTCAGTGCATTTAGAGGCATTTTTCTCCTACCTCGCTTCAAGTTTGTTACTGACGTCTGAATAATGAATTTGTTCTAATGAATGGGAGCTGCCTCAGGAGTAGTTCGTGGGACCTCCCAAGTCCCATTGATAATTCCCTTTCCAGATAAAGATGAGCCAATAAATTAGACCGTCTAGCAATAAATAAAGCCTAAAGGTAAACTATTTCACGTGTGAATGAAACCTGGATTTCTTTAAAAATGTTTTTTAATAGGTTTGAATTCCCAGAACAGTTACCACTCGATGAATTTTTGCAAAAAACAGATCCTAAGGACCCTGCAAATTATATTCTTCATGCAGTCCTGGTTCACAGTGGAGATAATCATGGTGGACACTATGTGGTTTATCTGAACCCCAAAGGGGACGGCAAAGTAAGTGCTGGGCAGGGGGCGGAGTTGATTGTGACCGACTGTGTAGGGCGTTCAGCCCGACCTTCAGCTGCGCCTTTGCCCGTTCCTGTCGGGTGGCCTGGATAGCGAAGGATTCCACCCGGGGCTCTAATTTATCTGTGTTCACTTGCATTAATTGCTGATACTTGAAAGGTGAATAGTAAATGAGCAATTATACTTTATGTATGCCTCTCGTTATTAGTGTCGAGCTTTGGCCCTTTATCCCTTCGTACGTCAAGTGAGGCACGTATTTGCCACTTACGGAGGCCAGCAGAGTCCTCACCATGGCCCGGGCAGGGGGGCACTGTTGGTTGCAGTCACTCTGCGTGCCTGGTGGTCTGTGCTTTGTGACGCACCGTCTTCCCCTGGTTTGTGTGGGTCTGCTCTCATAGTCTTCCCCAGGGGACCAGGGTCTCCTCGGGGTCTGTGTCCGGGACCCTAGGGCCAGTGAGGAACTGAGCAGAGGCCGAGCCCGCCTCGTTCAAGCGGAGAGATTTGGTGGAGGGGCCTGCACAGCCCCAGACCGTGAGGAGCCTTTCACTACTGTAAGATTTAGTACCGTTGAAAGAGACTGGCTCCACGGTGAGACAGGAAGAGAAGTATAATGTACAATCTGCTGCCTTTTATTTAAGTCCGACCCTCACTCGCTAAGATAATGTCATGAGATAGGATCAAATGTTCCCTTGTAATTTCATAACTACACCATAAAATTTCAGTTTTACCAGCAGTTTAGGTGTGCTCTGTATGGTTTTCTCAAATCTGTAAAGAGTTGTACTGTTGTTCGATTGAATCCAAATGGAAGTGGGCTGTTGGAATGTAAGATAGAATTGCCAACAGGTGCACCTTCATAGCCCCCAAGGATGCGGGCCGGGGTGGGCCGAGGTGCCGGGGAGCTCGATGAGAGGCCAGGTGACCAGACGCGGGGCCTGGTTCGGCACATCCTCGGGTCATGTGCTTGAGGAGAGCGCCGCCTCTGCCCGTGTGTGCTTTATCTACGTGCCTCTCCTTGCTCTCCCTGCCAGTGGTGTAAATTCGATGACGACGTGGTGTCCAGGTGTACGAAGGAGGAGGCCATCGAGCACAACTACGGTGGCCACGACGACGACCTGTCCGTGCGGCACTGCACCAACGCCTACATGCTGGTGTACATCCGGGAGTCCAAGCTCAGTGAGTGGCGCCACTCGCTTGGCCAGCTGGGCAGGGCGTGTGGGTTTTCATGGGGACTCTAGGTCCCGAGTACTTGGATTTGAATAAGGTGACTGTGTTGACAAGGACACAGCATTGGGGCCTTCTGAGGAGGGGAGCCGAGAGCCTGCACACAGGTGAGCGATGGCATATTTGTCGTGTAGGTGAGGTTTTACAAGCGGTCACCGACCACGACATCCCTCAGCAGCTGGTAGAGCGACTCCAGGAGGAGAAAAGGATCGAGGCCCAGAAGCGGAAGGAGCGGCAGGAAGCCCACCTCTACATGCAAGTGCAGGTCAGCCTCATCCCCGCGGCGTCCCTGCCCCCTTGGCGGGAGCTGCTCCCTGAGTGTTTGTGACCGCGGGGCCACTCGAGAAGGGCTGACAAAGACAGGGCTCAGGCCAGCAGACCGAGCTGCTCTGTTGGCGTGAGGACGTGAGTGGGGGGAGTCAGAGGGGTGCGGGCCCCGGAGGGTGGCATCGGAGGGAGCCACGGGAGGGCCGACTAACGGTGGGAGGTGGCGCTCCGGGCCACCGAGAGGCCTCACCAGTGAGGGGGAAGGAGGGAGGGCTGGACAGGGAGGTGAACTTGCAGAAGGTCCGGGTTCCCGGTTCGGCTGTGGTATTGGGAAACAGGCGCTGCTTTCCGCAGATTCTGGCCTGGGAAGAGGCACTAACTGAGCCTCCTGGCCGAGCCCGGGCCGCGTCCAGAACCTACCAGGCGGCTGGCTCCCAGCTCGCCCTTGGGAGGGGGCGTGGGTGTGTGCAGGTGCGGGCGCTTATACTTCTGAGTCAGCACCCGATTTCATCCTTCGTCGTCCTGATACTTTTCTCCTTGGGTCTCCTGAAGCAAGGGACTAGCTCTTTTTAGTGTGTTGCTGTGGAAACTTTGTTTTGCTTGGAATGGTC
>CM053621.1:5658977-5679074 GCA_028646535.1 Procyon lotor | reverse complement strand
CAGGCGGGTAAGAGTCTGCCGATGCTCGCTCTGAAACGGTCACTTGTTCCTGCTGCAAAGACACACGACACTAGCATTTTCTCATGGCAACACTCAGCTAGCTGCTTAGTACCTGGCCTTGAAAATGCAGTGCCTGATAAGGTTTCAGCCCTCGGTCCCATCCTCACTGCCTTGGAGTAGTGTTTCCTGGGGGCCCAGTGTGTGGAATGACGCTGGACTCGAGGGTCATTCAGCCTTTGATGAACCTACGCTGACATGGAAGCTTTCAGGTGCCACGGGCTGTCATTCTGGTTGGCTCCTACTCATAGTTGTGGAACACATTCCCAAGTGTTACGATCCTAACAAAACCCGTTTGTTAATGTTGTAGATGATGTCATGCTATTTTTGAAAATGTATGACCCCAAAACACGGAGCTTGAATTACTGTGGGCACATCTACACACCAATATCCTGTAAAATACGTAAGTCCTCCTTCCCTCAGCCTTGCCGTTGGTTTTGCTCAAGTCTTGGTCCATTACAGCTTTGGACTCTTGGATTTTCTCAAATGCAGGTGACTTGCTCCCGGTTATGTGTGACAGAGCGGGATTTATCCAAGATACTAGCCTTATCCTCTATGAGGTTTGGATGGCTTGTTGTTCCGTAATCCCTATGTCGGTCGTGGTTTGGGGAGGGCTCTTCTTGTTTGTTTTGCCAGCCCTGACTTCCATCGTTGGGTGAAGTCGGCAGCTAAGGGGTGGGGGCCCTGGGTGGTGTCGATTTGAGGGTCATAGTTGTAAAAGTCTGATTTTTCCCTTCCTCGGGCTCCGTGATCATTATGTCTCTATGGATGTAACATTCCCATTAGCATTTTCACCTACTGGAAATGTAGGGCAGAGAGAACAGAACTCTCTGGGAGAAGCTGCGGCGTCGGGCCGTATGAAATGTTAGACGTTCATCGGGAACCATTCATCTCTTTTACTGTAGGAAGTTAAACCGAATTTAACAGAGAGAATTCAGGACTACGACGTGTCTCTTGATAAAGCCCTCGATGAACTAATGGACGGTGACATTATAGTCTTCCAAAAGTAAGTACTTTCTGAAGGACCGTATCACCGTGTACTAATAGTGAGTTTTCCCATAAGCCCCAGAAGTAGGAAACAAAACTGTGTCAAGACCGAGCTAGTTAGATTTTGTTTGAAGTAGCTGAAAATGTTGACAGAAGTTGCCCTCTCGGTTTGGGGGTCGTGGGCGGGGAAGCTTTTCCTCATCGAACGAACGAACGAATGGTCTCCTCTCTAAGAATCCGAGATGAGCACGGTGGATCCCAGCGGGGTGGCAGCAGCCCTGCCAGCAGCGGGATGGTTTTCCTGCCCTCAGCGGGGGTGGGGTGGGGGGGATCCCCGGCGCGCACCTGCATAGGTGACTCTTTGAAGTCCTTGTGCCCGTCAGACCAGCAGGTCTGCGCTCTGAGACGCTTCGTCTGCGGGCGGCCTCGCTGGGGCTCCTGGAGCAGCCGTCTGGCCGTGGCGGTGTCAGCACCGGTCACGGGGGGCCGCGGGCACGGGCTTGGCAGACGTGGGTTTGGAGGGCCAGGTAGTAAAGACTTCAGGCTTCGAGATCACTCTGCCCTGCTGCCTTAGCAGGAAAGCGACTGCCTGTCAGCTCCCGGTCAGAGCAGCCCCTGCCGTGAGGCACGTCCTGCCCCCTTCCCCGCGTATCAAGTGGGAGGAGCCCGGCAGCAGGGTTGGCACGGGCCCCTTCTGTGGGCCCCTTCTGTGTGCGGCGGGCGTCCCTCACCGTGCTGGCTGACGGAGCAGCTGGGGCAGACTCCTCACGGCCACGGTGCTGGTCGGGACTTGTGTCCACACCTATCCGTGGCACTGTGGTTTGACAGGTGGCCCCCCGCAAACCATGACCCTTGGCCTGGACTTTGAGTTGAGTCAGTCTGCAATCTGTTTCTTTCTCCCCCCAGGGATGACCCTGAGAATGATAACAGTGAATTACCCACTGCAAAAGAATATTTCCGAGACCTCTACCACCGTGTCGATGTCATTTTCTGTGATAAAACAATCCCTAACGACCCTGGATTTGTGGTTACATTATCAAACCGAATGAATTATTTTCAGGTATTTGATAAATGCTCTTTTCTCTTCAGATTCCATATGAGCGAGACTAAGTTCTTTTTAAAAAGTAAGTGTTGCCAAAGAAGCTGATGGGCTTGGTTCTGGAGGAAGGGCGGTGGCCCCGTCCTCTGAGTGGCTCTGGAGGGGCCCCTCGACTCCCGCCGCACCCACCAGGCGTGATACGGTTTCAGAGATGATAGTTTGTAGAACATGCCATCGAAAGACAAACGTGTAGACCTAACCTGTAGATCTCACCATTAAAAGTGAGAAACCACTGGGGCACCTGCCCAGCTCAGTCGGAGGAGTTAGGGTCGCAAGTTGGAGCCCCGCATTGTGTGTAGTTTGCGTAGATCAGTTTTAAAAGGTGGGGCGCCTGGGTGGCTCAGTCGGTTAGGCTTCTGTCTCTTGATCTCAGGTCTTAATCTTGGGGTCTTGGTTTCAGGCTAAAGGGTTTCTCGCCCTTAAAGAGTATTTTTTTTAACAGCTAACTTCATCCATGTGCTGCTGGGGATACACCGGGGAGTAGTTTATTCTCAGTAGGCGGTAGAATTTTAGGCCATGTAAATTCAAGCTGTTCATATCACATTTCTTTAAGAACATTAGGTAAATAGTTAATGGTAGTTTATAAGCAAATTTAGTTCACCCCCCGACATGAGCTTTCTTTTCTGACTTCGGGTCCCTCCCCCCTCCCAGGTTGCAAAGACAGTGGCCCAGAGGCTCAACACTGACCCCATGTTGCTCCAGTTTTTCAAGTCTCAAGGGTAAGGCACGCCCCGTCCCCTTGCTGTCCCCTTGCCCCTGGGTCTGTACTGTACGCCCCCCCACAGTTGACCCAGGCGTCGTGGGGCTAATTCCAGTGAAAGGCTGGCCGAGGCACCTGACGAGCCCCCGCTTAGTTGCTCAAAGAGGGTCGTCCCCGTGTGCATCCTGACCCCACTGCTTCCTGATGTCTGAGGCCTTGGCAGCCTCACCTAGAGCCGGACTGGTTCTAGATAGGTCACCCACCGCACATCTAGCCAGGCTGGCACGGCCGTGTCCCCATTGCCGAGCGTGCAGGTGGGACCGCCGGGGGCTAAGGGCTCGGCAAACAGGAGTGCGGAGGAAAGCCCTGTGCCAGGCCCATCCCTTGGATCTGGGCGTAAAGGTGGTGGTTTGTTTTTATGCTCATTCATGCGTATTTGTTTATACGCTGTTTTCTTGTGCAGTTATAGGGACGGCCCAGGTAACCCTCTTAGACATAATTATGAAGGGACTCTAAGAGATCTCCTACAGTTCTTCAAGCCTAGACAACCTAAGAAACTTTACTATCAGCAGGTATGAGTCTGAATTCATGTATCCGTGGGTCAGAAGGACAGGGCTTGGGTTTTGTGCAGACATATCTAATAGTCTCTCTTTTCTCAACAGCTTAAGATGAAAATCACAGACTTTGAAAACAGACGAAGTTTTAAGTGTATTTGGTTAAACAGCCAGTTTAGGGAAGAGGTACGTGCTTTTTAATGATACGAATTTTTATTTTCACTGGTGTGTGTTTAGTGTTTTTGTCTCTAGCTCTTGAAAACCAAAACCAAAGCAACGAAAGAAAGGTGATAGAGGCCCTCTGTCCCACTGGGGCCCCTGCCAGCCCCCTGGGGCAGGTGCCGACACCCGTGCTCCCCTAGGGCGTGCCCCACCCAGTTGAGGTGGCCGTTCTAGGAAGTCTGTCCCTGCTCGGACCCGAGTGTTGCACCTTTGTGGCTCTGCTAGTTTTGAAGGAAAATGCACACCATGCCCTGTAAACCTGCTCATCCTGGTGGAATCGATAGGCTGACACCCTCCAGTCCCCCCCCCGGTCGTTGCCAAGGCGGACACTCTGTCAAAGAACAGGCTAGCAGATGGCCTTTCATGCGGAGAGTTTCCTGAGGAGCTGTCCTGTAACTGGTGGCCTTTTGGCATCAAAGTGGCATTTCTTAAACTCCCTGCAAGCCTGGGGTGGGGCCGGGGGGTCAGAGTTCATGCATCGAGGGGCCGTCCGCGATGTGGTGGGGAGCTCGGGACAGCTGAACATCTCTTGCAGTTTTTTTCTCCCCTTCCAGCAGCGTGGGGTTCCAGAGACCCCCTTATGTTTTCTTTCATCTTGTCATTTCCTAGGAAATAACACTATACCCCGATAAGCACGGGTGTGTCCGGGACCTGCTGGAAGAATGTAAAAAGGCTGTTGAGCTCGGGGAGAAGGCGTCAGGGAAACTTAGGCAAGTACTTCCTGACATCGGAGGCGTCCCGGGGGAGGTGCCGGCCCCGGGCCTGTGGCTGTGTTACTGGACCCGCGGGCAGAGGGGCAGACAGGCTCTCCGCCTGGCCTTTGTGGCAGTTTATAAATATTTCATAGTTGAGCTATATTTTTTTTCCTTCCTTCCCTGTCTCCTGATTGTGATTAAGCTGTAGAAAAGATGAGATTCGGGGAGAAGAGTCAATTCCTGGGGCGCCTGGGGGGCTCGGTTGGTAAAGCGTCTGCCTTCAGCTCAGGTCATCATCTCAGGGTCCTGGGATCGAGCCCCGCCCTGGGCTCCCTCTACCTCTGCCCCTCCCCTTGCTTGTGCTCTCTCCATTGTCAGTTAAATAAATAAAATCTTAAAGAAAAAAAAGCACAGTAGAGAGAAGACGCCAGTGCGAGTATCAGCTGAAACTGGCAGAGCTGCCCTTGGCCTTATTTGAGAGATCCAGGCCTTCTGCTGCACGAAGCTGATGCTCCGCCCGAAGACAGAAGCCCAGACTTGACGGGCCCTTTCACCCGGTGCCTACCGCCTGCTCACAGGACAAAACAGGCCTCGGGGCTATTCGGTTCCCGGAACGTTTGCTCTGTGATATTAATAAAAGAATGAGATCTTTATTCTCCAAAGAGTGCTGGCGAAAAACACCACGAGTCCTGCCAGTTGGGAACCGTTGTGGGCACGACGTCCACGGTTCCTGGAGACGGTTTCAGCGCCAGCCCTCTGCCCGCTTTGGACCTTTCTGCCCTCTGAAGAGGAAGAAAATAAGCATCTGTCGACAGCTTTATGATAAAAGTAATTCTTTTTAGGAAGCTACGCGTCCGTCCTTTTTCTCACACGCACTGATGAAGTCCCTTCCCCCTTGTTCCGTGCAGGCTGCTAGAGATCGTAAGCTACAAGATTATTGGCGTGCACCAAGAAGATGAGCTGTTAGAGTGCTTATCTCCGGCGACGAGTAGAACGTTTCGGATAGAGGTAACCGGCCCCCTCGGCACTGACGTGGGGACGCGGCCTCAGGGTCGCGTGTGGTACCAGTAGCGGCGATTCCGTGCGGTTAATTTTATTCTTACGCATTTCGAGAAGTTAATGTTTTATTGTGACAGAATTCACGTAACGCAGCATGTAACGTGAGCACTTGAGGTGTGCCCAGCTGCGCGGCCCTCCCGCCGTCCCTCAGCCCGTGTCAGGCCGCTCTGCTGAAATGCTGCCTCCTCCCCACAAGGCTCCCCCCCCGCACCAGTGTCCTCCTTGCTCTGGGGCTTTGCCGGCGGCCCCCACATATGGAGGGTCGCAGACAACTTGTGCTCAGGGGTGAATTCTAAATACGGGACACCAAGCAAATCTGGCCAGAGGCTGTGGCTCCCCGCCGACCGAGGAGCGGCTGGAATTTCCAGTTGCTGGAACTGTGCATCATTTGGTCTCCCTAGACCCAGAGTTACCTTTACAAATGCAGATGCCTTCCACCTCTGAGGTCTTCTCGTTCCAACAAGACCCAGACGTGTTGGGCAAGATGGGCCCCAGCTGCCTCGTTGGAGCAGCGAGTGAAAAGCGAACGTGGACCGTGTCGCCCAGCTCTTTGTGTCTCCTTCTGGGTCCCCAGGAGATCCCTTTGGACCAGGTGGACATAGACAAGGAGAACGAGATGCTCATCACCGTGGCGCACTTCCACAAAGAGGTGTTTGGGACGTTCGGGATTCCATTTTTGCTGAGGATACACCAGGTGAGGCTGCTTGGCGGTAGGTCGAGGATCCGCCGTCTCCTGGTGCTTTGGGTTTCGTGCTGCTGAATCGGGGCTCCTGCCCGGGTGGGCTGGTGGGGACCCTTGGCAGCGTCTACGCAGGCAGCATGCAGATGAGTGTGCGTACACGTACCCTTTACCACTCGTAGGGCGAGCATTTCAGAGAAGTCATGAAGCGGATTCAGAGTCTGCTAGACATCCAGGAAAAGGAGTTTGAGAAGGTACACACGTCTTGGGCACTGGTGAGGGACGTGCGGGCCACGCCCCGGAATCTTGGCTCAGGAAGCAGTCGAAACTTGGGCCAGAGGTGAGCGTTGGCTTGCGCCCAGAGTTCACAGAGGAGGGGCCCTTCTGTCTTTCAGTTTAAATTTGCCATTGTGATGATGGGCCGACACCAGTACATAAACGAGGATGAGTATGAAGTGAACTTGAAAGACTTTGAGCCCCAGCCTGGTAAGCGCCTTTCCGCGGGCCGAGCAGCGGGCGGCCTGCCCCGGGTTCCAGTGGCGTCTATGAGTGTGACGCAGGGAGGACAGTGCGTGGCCAGGGTTGAGGTGTCGGTGGCTCGCTGCCAGGGTGCACCGGGAAGCCACTGGCATGTTCCGGAAGGGCGGGGGGTGGTGCTTGGCTCTGAGTCCCAGCTCCCCCGAGAGCCACCCCTCGAGGCTACTGGCCCTGCCGCTCCTGGGCTTGCTCTCCGTCTGGTCTCAGCCGTGTCTCTCTCTCCACCAGGTAACATGTCTCATCCTCGGCCTTGGCTAGGGCTCGACCACTTCAACAAAGCCCCAAAGAGGAGTCGCTACACTTACCTGGAAAAGGCCATTAAAATCCATAACTGACTTCCTTACCCAGTGTGTGCGAGGCGAGGGGCCGTGCGTGGGTGTGTGCCCCTTTTTAACAGCCTAGAACTTTGGTACACGTGCACTCTATCCGAAGTCTTCAGCAAGAGGATTTGCTGCTGATGTTAATTTTATTTTGTTGAGGCTGTTCAGTTTGGCTTCTCTGTATCTATTGACTGCCCTTTTTGAGCAAAATGAAGGTGTTTTTATAAAGCTTGGATGCCAATGAGCGTTATTTTACGGTAACCACAGTGCAAGGCGACCGCCAGCGTAACGGGGGTGGGGGGAAGAGGCGAGGGCCGCGAGGCTCTGGCCAGAGGCCTCGGGTGTGTCCCAGCCGCGGCCGCCCGGCTGCCTGCCTGGGGTCGAGGTCAGCGGCCCCGCTGCTGGGCGTGCGCGTCGGCTCGGCCGACGTAGTCCCCTCAGTTCTACTTGCCATGACCTTCTGTGCATCTGTAAAGGCAAAACAGAGAAACTCACAACCTAATAAATAGTGCTCTTTCCTTCACTGCGTGTACTGTCCCCCTTCCTCGGTCCTCCTCCCGCTGCCTGGGTCTCAGTAAGCGTGTCTCACGCCGCCAGCCACCGCCGATCCGCAGCCCGCCAGCACCGCGGAGGCGCGCGACACGAATGCGGGCCTGACGGGTGGTGGGGTGTTTTTAGTCAATTGAAAACACTGTTGAGTACGATCAAGGTGTCCTCTCGGCAGACCTAGCCATCAGCCATTTCTACAAGCAGGGGAAACAGTTACCAGTAGAGTTTCCTCGAAACGGAACAGACGGGACGAGAAAAGGAGAGCCTTTTAGCAAAGAGGGCATGCTCACTAGTGGTCAGTAAGCTGTTGACTTTGTAAAAAAAGTTAAAAAAAAAAAAATGAAATTGTATATTTAATGAATGAACATGTACAATTCGCCACTGGGAGGAGGTGACTTTGTTGGGTGCATTTAAGTGACTTTCGCTGATGTCGATATTCATTGTGTGTAGTTTTATTTCAGTCCCAGCCTTGTTTCCTTTTGTTTTGGAGCTAATGCCGGCTGCGTGTCTAGTTTTGAGTGCGGTAAAATAGAATCAGCAGATCACACTTATTTTTCATCCTTTCCCAGGATTTTTGTTTGTTTCTGTAGCAGCAATGTACACCAACTCTTCCTGTATATTGCCTTTTTGCTGGAAAATGTTGTATGTTGAATAAAATTTTCTATAAAAAACTATAATCCGCTGAGTGACCTGGAGGTTGAGAGAGGTCTGTGTTCCCCTTACTGGCTGTGTTGCTCACGGACGGTCCTGGTTTACTGGGGGTTTTGGATTTTGCCTCTTCGTACGTCCGTTGAAGCTCAAGCAGGAGGAGGTTTTCCAGGAGGAACCCGGGCCCCCAGGAAGCTGCTGGGAATGTCACCGGCACGGTGGGAGGTGCTGCCCAGACCCGTCCGCGTGGGTCCCCGGGCTCCGGGCTGGTCTCGGGTTCGGAATGAGTGTGTTTCCAGGTTCCCAGGCCCCGTGTGTGCCTTTGCTCCCCAAGAGCTGTCTCCCGAGGCGCGGGGGCAGCCCGGGTGGCCATAGGAAGAGGAGGTCTAGACAGGCCAGCGAGGATCTGTGTGTGTGTTTGACTTTGGGCATTAGTGGTGGATCTTCTGTTTTCGCTTTGGCCGTGCGTCGGTTCTAGTCGGGTAGCTGGCACAGTGTTGTCCCTAAAGTTCTCACGAAGGACTGGTCATGTGGGCGTGTTCTGCGTTTACTTTGCCCTCCCGTCCCGGCCGTGGGGCCCAGCTGGGGCCGAGCGTCTGAGTTGACTTGGGGCACCCGGTGGGATTGCCTTTAGCTCCTCGGGAACCCTGAGGACGCTCCGTCTGTTGACAGCCATCCGAGTCCCCAGAGGGATGTGTCCCTTGGGAAGCATGACGGGACGTGAGTGTGACCCGCACGTGGGCGCCGTGGGTGGAGAAAAGCGGCCTCTCTCGACAAACGCGGAGCGTGTCAGTCTGGCCTTGGCCTTCCCTCCCGGTTCCCTGCAGGCAGGAAGCGCCTTCCCGCGGGGGCAGTGAGGGCGTCGCGTTGCCGGCCTTTGAGTGCCAAGGCCGCGGTCTCGGGGACACCACTTGGAGCTGAGAGGGGCGGCCTCGGCGGGGAAAGAAGCCACAGAGTGAGGCGCCCCGACCTCAGGACCGGCTTCCCGGGCGAGCCTGAGCCGGGCGTTCCGGCCGCCCGCGTCTGCTGGCTTCAGGGCGCGTGACGGAGGCGTGTGCTTGGTTTCGGGGACGGGGACCCCTGGGGAAAGTGCGGCGCCGCGGGGCAGACGCTGGCTCCGGGGGCCTGTGCTTGGCTCCCCAGGGGCTTGGCCCAGTTCTGCTGCAAGAGGCCGGTGCAGCCACCGTGTCCTGGGTTCCGGCAGAACCGGGCCCGAGTGCTCGGAGCCGCCCGACCCCGACGTGGAGGGGCCGGGAGCCGGGGCGGCGG
Organism: Procyon lotor; assembly: GCA_028646535.1. Lineage (NCBI taxonomy): Eukaryota > Metazoa > Chordata > Mammalia > Carnivora > Procyonidae > Procyon > Procyon lotor. The sequence goes on along the minus strand of CM053621.1, from coordinate 5,669,699 downwards.
CGGCAGCGGGCTCGAGCGGTCGGCCCGCGCGGGACAGGCTGCCCGAGATCGCCGCTGGCGCCGGGCCCTGCCCCTGGCGGACACCGGGGACGGCCGCGTCCCGCGTCGGGTGAGAACCTCGTGCCCCCATGGGGTCACGTCGGGGGGCCGCAGCCTCTCGCTGCATCTTGCCGCGTCCGTGTGGCCCAGAGCCCCGGAGTGCCACCCAAGGGCCTGGCAGTGGGTTTGTAATTTCACTCAAATTGCTGCAAGTGGCTGATGACCTCTACTGGGTTGGAAAAGGCCGGGTTTGTTTTGTTTTTTAAGATTTTATTTATCTGACGGTGAGAGAGCACAAGCAGGGGGAGCAGGAGAGGGAGAAGCAGGCTCCTGGCCGGGCAGGGATCCGGACGTGGGCCGTGAGCCCCAGGACTCTGGACCCTGGCCTGAACTGCAAGCAGACACGTAACCGACTCAGCCATCCAGGTGCCCCCGGAAAAGGCCGTTCCCACCAAATTTTCCCCGTGTTACGGGTTGTTCCAGCAGTTGGCTCCCTTGGACCTTAAGACGTAAAACACCAGTGGGCTCGCCTACCAGCTCGACCTTTTCATGAGAGCAGAGCCTTCTGGGGCTTTCATTTATTGGACGGGAGCAAAGTTCAATAAAGTCGGAGCCCCCGAGCTCCTTCGTGTTGCCGCCGGGGAGGGGGAGCCTGTGCGGACTTGCCCTTCCCTGCCTTTCTCTTTGAGGGAGGCTTTGAAGCCAGGCCCCCGGGGATTTGCTGAGGGGTCAGAGCAGAACTGTCGGTAGGCTCCCTCTGCCTCCTGCTCCCTGTGCTGCTTTGCTCGCTCGCTCCCTCATAAATAAATCTCTGAAAGGAAAACGTGTTAAAATGTTGAGAGGGAAAAGTATCCTCAGAGGGCCCAAGGCGCTTACCTGTCCCCTTCGACACCAGTGAAGAGCGGGTCCCTTCAGGCTCCTCTCTGCAAAGTCAGCCTTGCAGGGGGCGGGCGGCAGAGACCCGTCCAGGGCCCCGGCCTGGACCCTCAGCTCCTCCCCTCTGCCCACACGGCCTGGCTCGGCCTGGGTGCCCACAGCTCCCCGAGGTGGCTTAGCTTCCACGGGCGCCCCCTCCCCCGACGGAGGCTTGATCGCTCCATAGCCCGCCAGCCCCTGGGAGGCCCTGGGACCATGGAGGTGGTAGGGAGTGGTGGGGCCGAGCCCAACAGACAGCAGTTTACTTAGCCCAGCCACCTATGTACGTACGGGTGGACCCGCACAGCTTTTAAAAGAAGTCAAAGTCTGGATTTTCATTGTGAATCTCCTGATTTTTAAGTCCCCGAATGACATTTTCTTACACCGGGCAGTCGGAGTCAGGCCCGGGGACTGACAGATGGGCTCGTGGCTGGGTGCCGGCCAGAGCCGCAGGACCTCAGGGGCCCACAGCCTCCGGAGATGGGTCCAGTGACGGGGGAGGCCGAGCCCCGGCGCCCTGAGACGTCGTGAGTGGTGCCGCGAACCTGTCCCAGGACGGAGCGCTCCTGTCTGGGGACCCCCCGGGACCCCCCTGTGGGCTGGTCCCAGTGTGGACCAGCGAGCTGCTTGCTGAGCACGGACCCCAACATGGCCCTTGGGTGAGTTCTGCAGGTGCATCCGGTTCCAGCTCAGGGCCGGGCAGGTGTGTGACTGTCCCCACCGGGCCCGGGCACCTCTGCTCCGGTGTGGAGCCCCTCCAGGCCCAAGAGGGGCCCGGGCCCAGTGAGGACGGCTCCCCTGTGCTGCCTTGGCCGTGCTCACTCGCTTCCCCTTGCCGTCATCGTGTCCTGCCGTCACCTTCAGATGCAGAGCCCAGGTGGGTGGCCCCCCATGTTGTCCCCCGGGGCCCCCACCTCTCCTAATGAGAGACGAGTTCCTGGTACTGAGCTCCCACTGTATGCACATGTTCCAGGGTTTTGTGGCTGCCGGTTACTGGAGCGGAGGGCCCCCTGCCTGGGGACATGGTGGCCAGGTGGGAGCATCATAGCAAATGCAGTGTTTTTAATTTTTAAAAAATTTCACTCCTAAGAAGGACACCCAGTTTCTTTTCTTTCCTGCCCCCTAATTTGGGAACTTCATTTTCCTTAAGAAGATGGATGAATAACACTCATCTTATTGTGCAAAATAAAATTCCCTCGTCGGGGGCCTCGGGCTGGCTCAGTCCGAAGAGGATGATCTCAGGGTTTTGAGCTCGAGGTCCACATCAAGTACAGAGATAGATTAAAAATAAAATCTTGAAAAGCAAAAGCCCTCCCTGCGTTGTGCCCCTGGATTTCCCCAGAGGCTCTCCCCAGCCCCACCGCATCCCCTGCAGGCCCCGTGTCGTCCAGGGGGAATCCTGCTCATCAGCTTGGGGCGCTCACTGTCCCAAGCATTTCCCAAATCCCCGTGGATCCATGAGGCTATGGAGAAGGGGGTGTGTCCCAGCTTCTAAGGGGTCCGACCGGGGAGCCTGGGGGGCACCTTGCTCCCTGAGCGCCAGCTGAGCCCTCAGTGCGAGCCCACCCTCCGCGGGCCAGGAGCGACCCCAGCAGCACACACAGAGGAAGGGCACTTAATGGACATTTATTTTGTGGACGTTCACAGGCGATGGTAGCGGAAGAGCTCCTGCCGGCACACGGGACACGTATGCTTCACGTCCATCAGGCTGTCCACACAGAAGGGGAGGAAGCAGCAGCCCAGGAAGCACCTGCAGCCACAGGAGCAGCGGGGTGTGGCGGGGGCAGCCCTGAGGTTCTCCCCGGGGGCCCCCCCATCCGTGCTGCTGCCTCGGGCGCCGGGGACCCTACCCTTCCGTGCCCCGTGGCCGCCCCCTGTGGAGGTGAAGGGGGGCCACTCACCCAAACACGAAGAGGCCTGTACACAGCAGCCAGGTGAGGACCCCTGGGACCGGGGTGGTGACCGTGATGATGTAGTTCCCACAGTACGGACAGACAGACTGTATGGGGGTGGCAGTCCCCATCCTAGGCAAGCTGCTGAACACTGTTGGGGGCAGGGGAGGGCAGCTCACACCCTGGCTGCCTCCTCGCCCTCCCCAGGGCCCACTGGAGCCAGGGCCCTCCTGTGGGTTCTCCGTGCTCCCCTGAGCCCCCGGGGGCCTCCCTCTGCCAAGACTTCCCATGTCCCCTGGTAAGGACACCCGGGGAATTTGGGAGCATCTCTGGGCTTAAACCTGGTCCCTACAGTCAGCGAGCCCCTCCGTCCCCTTCTTGGGGTCGTGACAGCCGCAATGGCCCTGGAGCCCCCGCCCTAGGTAAGCAGGGCTGAACCCTGGGGGAAGCACGGTGGGAAAACGAAACCGAGCACCTGCTGGCGTTCTCGTGTCCTCCTCCTCTGTTTGCACAGTGGGGCCAAAATATGTGTGTTCAGCTATTTAAACCCTGCAGCCATTTCTACAATCCCGGGTGTGTGGGGAAGGCTCAGGGCTCTGGTGGTGGCCGAGCTCGTTGTTCAGCAGAAAACCGTCCCAGAGATCTTTTGGAGTGTTTTGGCCATGGACTCGGACTCTGGGCTGGATCCGCTGCCTGGAGCTTTTGGCCTCTGGGGTCGGAGGGGAGGGGGACCCGGGGCTGCAGGGCGCTGAGGGAGGACCTGTGCGGCTGGGACGGGCGTCCCTGACGGTCTCTCTGGCTGCGAGGGGTCTTCTCGGCCCTGCCCCCTGGGGATGGGTAGCCGAGTGCTCGCTCTCCAGTGCCCCGCGCACTCACGGGCCTGGGCAGGGGGCATGGGGAAGCTGCCTTCCCCTCTCCCCATTGGGGGTGGCTCAGCGCGGAGTGGGGGATGGGGTCTCAGCAGGATCTCAGTCCCAAAGCCTTTCCTGAGCAGGTCCAGTGTGGACGCCCCCCCCGATTTCCCGTCGGAGAGGAGGTGCGCTTGGGGCAGAGCCTTGGTGAGGGGTCAGGGTGGTCTGAGTCCGAGCCCAGGGGAAGGGGTCAAGGCGCTCACCCGGCTGAACCCCCTGGGGGCTTTGGACGTAGAACGGGGGAACGACTTGAGTTCCTGGAGGAGGAGGACGAGGCTCTTGGGGAGAGAGGAAGGAAGGAGACACCCCGTCAGGTCCCAAGGCTTGCTGCGTGCCCGCCGGACTGCCCGCGTGGCCAGCCTGAGGACGTCACCCGCTGTGCAGGGGGACAAGCTGAGGCCTGGAGGATGAACGCCAGCGGCCGCATAGCACAGACGGCGCCGCCGAGGTCTGAACCCGGACGTCGTCGTGTCTTGGGATTGGGGACATGAAGGGAGCGCGGGGCCCACGATCCCAGGGGCCTAGCGTCAGAGTCGGGCCTCCTGCTCTGCAGAGAGCCTGCTTCCTCGCCCTGCTGTGTCACACAGATAAATAAAACCCTTTAAGAAGATACAAGTGTCGAGCATTTGTTACGTGCCCAACTCAGCTAAGCGTCTTGCCGGACGTCCCTTGTTGACTGCTGCCAACACCCCACTGGGGCAGCCGTGTGGCCTCATCCCAATTCTGCAGACGGGGGACCAGGCTCCGGCAGGTTAAGTAACTTGCCTGAGGTCGCCCAGTGGGTATGAAAAGTCGAGGATGCCGACCTCCGGGCCACGTGCTCCTGCGTGTTAAGCCCCTTGGCTCAGGGCAGGACGGCCGCGAGGGCCAGTGTTTCATCTAGTCCTTCCAGAAGGACCCCAGGCCTGCTCCCAAGCTTGGTTCCAACCGGGTCCCCAGCTCCCAGCCCTCGGCCGGCCCTGGAGGAAGGGGCAAGGCTGTCTGGACAAGGAATTCTGGGATCCGGAAACCAGAGTGTGGTCCCGGAGGGGGGAGGAGGGGAAGCTCGTCATCGCGATGACTGTGTGGTCGGCGGGTCGGGTCCATGTGCGTGTCTGTGGGGCAGCACGCAGACCCTCACATGGGGCCCTGCCTCTCCCAGCTGAGGGGCCTCGTGGCTTGAAGGGGGCGGCCTGGAACCCCCCACCCCAGGGCGTCTTCCCACAGCGACGGCAGCTGGAGCACAGGCAACCCCTCCTCTCCTTCTGCCACAAAGACTAGACTCCTGGGCACAGGGACCCCCAGCAGCCCCTCCGGAGGCGGGGTTTTGTACCACTTTACAGGTGAGGAGAGTGACGGCCGGGAGGAGGTAACGGACCACCTGGCCTCCCAGCGAGTCAGCAGCTCTCAACCCTCTCACCCGATTTCCAGATAGAAAATGGATCCAAAGAGAGGGAGTGACTGGGGCAGGGCCCCTGAACCCACCACCCCTGCCGGTCTGGGTTGTGTCCGGCCGTAGGGGGAGCAGGGGCAGGGGCGTACCTGATGTGCAGGAGCCGTTAGCCTTCTTTCTTCCTTCTTTTCAACACTTTAAGAGAGGGCACGAGATGTTGGAGACACCACTTTGTCCCACATTGGGTCACATGGTCCCCGGGTTGTAGGGGACAGCAGGAAGACTGGATTCAGCCCCCAGGTGAGCAAGAGGACCCAGAGTCTTGCTTCCTCTCCTGCTTCCTGTGGGCCCCAAAGCCAACCTGTCACCGGGTGGGGGCGGGGGACTCTCACCTTGGGGAGGGTTCCATCTTGGTGCCCCCGACGTCCTTTGTTCCAGCAATGGTATCCGGGCAGCGTCGGGTTCCGGGCTCTGAGCCGAGTGCTTGTCTCGAGGCCCCATGATGCTGCCTGGCTGTCCTCGGACCAGAGTGCGGGCCTCCCTGGCGCCTCTTGCCAGGCCTGCCTCGGGTGGAACAGCCATTGTGATGTGCGTCCTCACAGCAGCCAAGGGCTGGGCTCTGGCTCCTCTCTGCTGGGGCTGGGGCGGGTAGAGCTCCCGGGCCCGCTGCCCTCCTCAGGGGCCCAGCCGAATCCAGCCCTGAGTTCCTAGAGCGCAGGGGTCGGGGCTGGGGGGAGGGAACGCCAATCCAGAGACTTAAACATGGGAATCCAATGAGAGCTAATGAAAGTCCTCCTGCTGCGTGCGAAGAGCCAGCAGTGTGGATGGTCACGTCCTATTATCGAAAACTGTACGGAGGCCTATGGACACACACTATATATACACATACACGTGGGGACACGTGGACACACGGATGTGGTGTCCACGCACAAGTCCCACCACCTCCCTCGCCTGCTTAGCTGTGTGAGTTTGGGTAAGAACCTTCCATCCCCTGGCTTCCTCCTCTGTAAAATGGGGATGCTGGATGCCGCCTTACAGGGCAGTCGGGAGATCACATGAAACACAAGCCGGGCACTGAAAATGAGGTGCCGCTGGTGTTATTACTGCAGAATGATTTTGGGCCAGAAGAGCCCAGAGGACACTCTCCCAATTGCAGAAGGCAGCCCGTGTGTCCAGAGCTGGTTTGGGGCTTTAGCTAAGGGGTCACGGCCAGTAAGAACAAGGCCAGGATTTGTGCCAACAAAGGCACGGAGGGCGGGCCGTGAGCTCGGTCTGTAAACTCCGTCACAGAATATTGGGGACCAAAAGTGATGGTGAGTCTGGGGGGAGATGGGTCTTCCCATAGGACCCCGTAAGGGGAGCTGGTGATAAGTCACACACTTAACAGATGTGGGGCCCTTGGACCCAGCAATACTATTCCTAGCAGTTCATCCCAAAGACCAGCAGAAGTAGCAAGTGACGTTGCCACAAGGCTATTGGATCCAGCAGAAAAGACTCGAAATAACCCAAATGTCTATGCATAGCTGCTCTGACACTACCCAAAATTGGGGGAGGGGGGGCAGGCAAGAAAGAAGAGAGAAGGAGAGAGAAAAGAGGGTATATTTAATAAATTACTACAGCGTAATCTCTCCAAGATGTATTGCTAAAAAGCCAAGAAGTTACATATAACTACGCCTATGTAAATATAACTACATATATACATATATATACATTTTCCGAGATGACACTCACCATCTATTATGTAGGAACTCAATAAATATTCATTAATTGAATAAATGAATACAAACTAAAAGAATTTTCCAAGACGAAATAAAAGAACGAGTTTTAAAAACTACAGGTTGATGTTGAGGGAGCTGGGCTGGGAGCAGGTTCTCCCCACGCCTGGCTTTCCAGGTTTGACTTTGGAACCTCTCATTACCCTCACTAATTTAAAAGGAAGCACAGACAGAAGAAAAAAATCAAGAGCGAACAACAGACAGCGATGGAAAACAAACAAATGCGGCCGTCTATCAAGATTTCTTCCACGGGACACAAAGCACAAGCCATAAAAAGAAAAAAAACTTGAAAGTCGACTTCATCAAAGCACCTGCTCTTCAAAAGACACCGTCGGGGGGGAAAAAAAAAAGCTTAGCCATAGGCAGGAAGGCAGTATTTGCAGTACAGGTATCCAGAACATAAAACCACTCCAACTGAACAGTTTTAAAAATTCAAGGTTAAAAGTGGACAGAAGACCCAACGGGCGCCTGGGTGGCTCAGTGGGTTAAAGCCTCTGCCTTCAACTCAGGGTCCTGGGATCGAGCCCCGCGTCGGGCTTTCCGCTCAGCGGGGAGCCTGCTCCCCGCCCCCGTCTCTCTGCCTGCCTCTCTGCCTACTTGTGATCTCTGTCAAATCAATAAATAAAAATCTTAAAAAAAAAAAAAAAAAAGGTAAACATAAGCCCGCCTGTGACCAGCAGTTCCACTCCCAGATTTTTGCCCAGCAGAGAGAAAAACACATGTCCAAAAGAAGACCCACATGAGAAGATTCACAGTAGCTGTCTTCCTAATCACCAGAATTTAGACACCCAGACATCTGGTTATAGATGAGTAGATATAAACATTTATACCACAGAATACTGCTCCACAGAAAAAGGAATTATCAATCCACTTGGCAAGACACGTATGTCAAGAATGACTTTGAGAAACAAACAAACCTTGTCCTAAAATAGTACATTAACTGGTGATTCCCTTTGTTTGGAGTTCTAACGCAGCCTGAGTTAAGCTCCGGGGAGGGAACTGGGAACAGCGGTTGCTTCTGGGTTGACTGCAAAGGGCACATGAGAACTTTCTACAATGATGGAAAGGTGACTGTTGTGACTACATAACTATTCATTTATCCAAACTGCTGGAGCTTGCACCCCTGGATTGTTAAAAAGGTAAAAACGCACCCCAAACTCATTTGTCATCAGTAGGAACATACAAAGTCTGGAAGTTTCTTGCAAACCTAAACCTAAACCTATCCTATGGCCCAGATATATCATGCCTAGGTGTTTCCTCAGGAGAAGGGAGACATGCCCATAAAAGAGACAGACATAAAGGCTCCTGGCAGCTTTATTTAAAAGAGCCCCGGGGCGCCTGGGTGGCTCAGTGGGTTAAAGCCTCTGCCTTTGGCTCAGGTCATGATCTCAGGGTCCTGGGATCCAGCCCCACATCGGGCTCTCTGCTCAGCAGGGAGCCTGCTTCCCCCCATCTCTCTGCCTGCCTATGATCTCCCTATATATATCAAATAAATAAATAAAATCTTAAAAAAAAAAGAAAAGAAAAGAAAAAGATTAAAAAAAAAAAAAAAGATGAAAAATAAAAAAATAAAATAGCCCCAAACCCGGTGCCTGGGTGGCTCGGTCAGTTAATTGTCCGACTCAGCTCAGGTCATGATCCCAGGGTCATGAGATCAAGCCCCATGTCGGGGTCTAACATTCTCTTCTTCTCCCTTCGACCCTTCCACCTCTCCCTCTCTAAAAAAGTTAAAAAAAAACAAAAAACCAAAAACCAGTTCCAACCTGGAAGCCACCCTGGACCTCATAAACAAGAGGCTGGATGAACAAACTGTGGGATGCTCACAGGCTGGAATACTACTCACCAATGAGAAGACATCATTCACGCCACCACATAAATGGATTGCAAATGCGCCGTATGAAAGCCTTCCATGGGCGTGCGTACCGTATGATCCCATTTATATGGACTTCCTGATAAGACAAAAGTAACAGAAGCAATCAGAACAGTGCTTGCCAACAGGGGTGTGGATTTATGAGCAGAAAGGGCCTGAGGGATCTCTGGGCTGGTAGAGAGGCCCCATGTCTTGATAAGGGTCGGCGTTACACAGGTGTATGCCCTTGTCAAAGCTCGCGGGATGGTACGGGGAGATTTGCGTCTTTCATGACAAACTTTTTCAAAAGCTGCAGATAAACACTGAATTCTAGTTAATGACCTACAGGAGCTGAAGTGTTTAGGGGTCAGGTGTACTGCTACCTGCAGCTCACTTTTAAAATAATGGAAAGGTAAGAAGGGTTGATGGATTCTTGAATACATTTATGAAAAAACAAACCTTGCAAAATGGTGACAGCTGTAGAAGCGAGGTGGGTCTGGGGGTGGTCACAGTCATTTCCACTTTTCTGTATGCTCGCACATTTCTTTTTACAATAAAATTGGCAGAGGGCAAAAAGTAGATTTAAAAAAATCTCTAGAAGAGGAAAGCAAAATGAACATAACTTGCATGTCAGTTTGATGGCAAAACTATACAGAACAGACTTATTTAAATGAGGCGGCACAGTGCTGTGGTGTTTATGGGCAAAATTATACCTGGGCCACAGGAGCACTTCTGAGCTCTCTGCCCACACCATGAATGGGCAGCAGCAGCCCTATCTGCTCCTCTATGGCCAAGGCTGATTGAATCTGGTGGAAGCCTGACCCAGGTTAGGTCAATCAGATCTCCTTGTGCAGGCAGGACTTTGGAATTGGGGCAGAAGCAGACCACTGGGTTTCTGCCGTTTGCATGAACTATGAGCATTTAAACCTAGTGGCTGTGGGGAGCTTTCATTCCTAGAAAGGTAGAACGGCGCAGGTCACTCTTTTGTGATGGGGATGCAAAATGCTACGTGACAGTTGGCATTGAAGAATGCGGACCCTCACTACAACCTATTGTATGGAAAGACAGACAATAATAAGTGCTCAGTGAGCATCTGCTTTATATGTTTATCACAAGGGTAGGCAGCAAAACAACTGCCCCAAGAGCCCACAGCGCCACCTGCTGGCTATGGTTATTCCAGAGGCCGGCTCCCGCAGAGCCACCTGCTGGCCATGGTTATTCCAGAGGCCGGCTCCCACAGCGCCATCTGCTGGCCACAGTTATTTCAGCAACTGGGTCCCCTGGCGCCACCTGCTGGCCAGTTATTCCAGAGGCCTTCTCCCACAGCGCCATCTGCCGCCCAGGTGTTCCAGAAGCGGGTTCCCACAGCGCCACCTGCTGGCCATGGTTATTCCAGAGGTTGAGTTGCTCCAGGAGGGAATTGGGAGGGAGAGATTGGGTACTGTGCTCTCAGGCTGCACATCTTCCTCCTTAACGAGAGCAACTCCCTCTGAAGTATCGGCAACCCGCAGGATGACAGCTGTGATGAGTGGTAAACACAAAGGTGCCATCGTTGAAGGGGGTGAAGTCTGGGTACACCCTCAGGGTGCATGGCCTAACGGGTGCCCCGTACATCACGAGCACAAGAGATTTGTGCGTTATCACAACCGTTTCTCAGTGGATGGGAAAAAGGCATCTTGAGGGTGTGCTTAATTCCACAGAGGTGTCGTCACAGGCACCACCTCTCTGGTAGGGGCCTCGCTCCAGCCCTGCCTCAACTGTCCCTCTGATCGCTCTCTCTTGCTCTCCTTCCAGTAACTGCGAGGCCCACATCCCTGAGTCTGGAAACCTCTGGTTCAGCATTCCTGCCCGTGTGCCCTGTCCCTTTTGCCTCCACTTGATGAGAGCTCATCATCACCTCTTCTCTGTTCCATGGCAGGGTGGGGGGCACGTCCTCTGGAGCCTGTCCACACTCCTGTATATACTGGTG
>CM053621.1:5597069-5650777 GCA_028646535.1 Procyon lotor | reverse complement strand
GGGAAGCAGGCTCCCTGTTGAGCAGAGAGCCCGATGCCAGAGGCTTTAACCCACTGAGCCACCCAGGCGCCCCACAAATGCTGATCTTAACTGAAACCTATATCCACGCCTGTAGCAGCAAAATCTAGAAGTGGGAAGCAAACTTCCAAGAGTTCAAGGGGCTCTCCGCAGGCAGTCTGAAAAAAATCTAGCTCACTCCTGCTGTAGAAGGGGGTGGGGAAAAGGAGGGTGGTGGTAGCAGCTAATATTTACTGACTACTATTGAACACGGCCCACCGTACCCAAGATACTTATACGAATTTATTCGATTTCATTCGACCGTCACAGACACCATATGGAACCGGGAAGGTCCCCACTTAAAGCCGTGGAGGCTGAGACTCAGAGGTTAAATGACTTGCTCAAGGTCAGACAGCTGTCAAGAGAGTATAGGGGAGACTCTATTAGGTCTGTTTGACCTGGAAACCTATGTTTTTCAGATTAGACTGCAAGGTACAGCTCGCAGGTAACAGGACTGAGGGGGGCATATAGCTGGCGAGGGGGCTGAGCTGGGGTTCAAATCCAGGGCATGCGGTGAAAGTCTTGAACTGCGTTTTCCAACCCCAGAGAAGTTTTTCGCTTTCAAGTGTTTTTCAGCCCCGTCCCATGTCTCCGAGCACCCTGAGGGTCTGCATCCGCCGCCGCCAGCCCGCCGGGCTTCGCCTACCTGCCGTGGGGCCGTCAGGGTCCCGTCCACGTCGAAAAGGCATAACGCTGGGCCGGACGCCGCCATGTCACCGGTTTCCATCCACTCTGGATGGGACTCGTTGGCAACCAGGAACTCGGCCCGGAACTTCCGGGTTCGGCCTACCCGTGCCGCAGGGCACGCTGGGGGGAGGAGCATTCACTACCACAGGGCCTGGGACGGAACCACAAATCCCAGAATGCAACGCGCCCACACGGCGTCCTATTACGGTCGAGCAGTCGCGATCCGAGGTTCCGGGGGCAGAGGGGATACACTTCCGGCGGCAGGCAGCGGGGCCATGGTAAGAAGGGCGTTGGCGGGAACTCTGGGAGGTGGTGCGCTTTGGGGGTCGTGGTCAACGTTGGGCAGGCAGGCTGATTCCTGGGGTTCTGATTCGGAGAATTGGCGGGGGTTGGGGGGCTGAACTTCCGGCATAGGTTAAGTGTTGCTGTGCCGCGCCCTCCTGCGCTCGAGTCACGTGGGCCGGCAGCGGCGCTCTCGGAAATTCACTGAGCACTGTCCCCAGTGTGTCAGATTTTGGGTCCATCAAGTGCATTTGAGGTCTTTGAAACCATTGTCTCATTTGATTTGTTGTGAATCCCCTTTGTGAAAGGCGAAGGAACTGAGGCCCAGAGAAGTGGAGGAACTTGCCCAAAGAGCCACAGCTAGTGACTGTGGGAGCCGGGGTCGGAACCCGGATCAGGCCCCCAAGCCAGGAGCATCTTTCACTGTACAACTCGAGGTGTACAGCCGTGCACCTGATAAAACCCTTGTGCTGCGGGCTGGCGCCTGCGTCCCGCCCAAACTAGGCTCAGAAAACAGCGCTTCCCTTTCAGCACCAAAGATGATGCTTTAACCTGACAGGGAATCGGGAGTTTATTAGAGGTATCGCGGGGATTTGTTACAGGTTAGGACATTGATTCCTGCTGGGGAAAATGTTCCCACAGCCTTATGCATTCAGTGCCCATCCCAGAGCTGGCCGTCCCTACGTATTTGTTGAATGAATGAAGGCTCGGCCACCTTTCTTGTACTTCTTTGGACTGCCTGAAGGAAAGAGGACTCATTTGAGAGTCAGACTGTGCCCCATTCACCGGCTGTGTGTCTTTGGCAAATTTCTGACCTTCTCTGTGTTTAGTTTCCTCAGTGGTAAAGTGGAAGTACGGTTGACCCTTGAACAATTCGGGTTTGAACTGTGGGTCCACTTCTGTGTGGATTGTTGAGAATAAATACATTGGAAAAATTTTCGGCGATTTGCAATAATTTGAAAAACCTGGCAGATGAACTGCGTAGCCTAGAAATACTGAAAAAATAAAATGGTATGTCATGAATGCCTATAATACAGGTAGATATTAGTTTATTTACTACCAGAGTATACCCAAGTTTGTTATAGAAAGTTTATCAAACACACACACAGACTTACAGAACTGTCCATGGTGTCATAGTCGAGAGAACCAGAAACAAACATGAAGATGCACTGTTAAATCCTAATATTCATAAAATGAACCATAGTACATACTAAACTACTATAATAATTCCGTAGCCACCCCCTGTTGCTATTGCGGTGAGCTCAAGTTTAGTATGTACCTAACATGGTGTGTGTTGCTGATCATCTCCATGTGAGCACTTCGTCGTCAGTAAATTGCGAATGGCAGTAAAAGTGATCCCGTGGTTCTTGCGTATTTTTCATCGTGTTCCGTGCAATACCGTACACCTTGAATCAACACCATGGGACCCATACGAAATGCCACTAGTGATTCTGGAAGTGCTCCCAAGAAGCAGAGAAAAGTCATGACGTTACAAGAAAAAGTTGAATTGCTGGATATGTACTGTAGATTAAAGTCTGCAGCTGCGGTTGCCCGCCATTTCAAAATAAATGAGTCCAGCGTGAGGACCATTGTAAAGAAAGAAAAGGAAATCCGCGAAGCCGTTGCGGCAGCTACACCAGCAGGCGCAAAGACCTTACACTTTTTGCGAGATACTTTTTTATCTCGTATTGAAAATGCAGCTTTTCTGTGGGTGCAGGATTGCTATAGGAAAGGCATCCCTATAGATTCTAATATGATTCGAGAAAAAGCAAAGTCGTTATATGACAACCTGAAGCAAAAGGAAGGCGAAGGAACTAAAGCTGGAGAATTTAATGCCAGCAAAGGATGGTTTGATAATTTTAGAAAGAGGTTTGGCTTAAGAAATGTCAAGATTGCAGGAGAAGCAGCTTCTGCTGACCCAGAGGCCGCCAGTGAGTTCCCACATCATGAGCTCCTAGACTGTGCACCAGAGGACTTAACTGAAGGCCGCTCGGTGGAGACGAGAGCTTCCGGACCAGTGCCCCATGAGGAAGATGTTGAAGAAGCAGGGCCAGAAAACAAGTTGACATTAGATAACCTGGCAGAAGGTTTTCGATTATTCAAGACAGCCTTTGACTTCTTTTACAACATGGACCCTTCTGTGATCCGGGCACTGAGACTTAAGCAGGTGGTGGAAGAGGGCTTGGTACCGTACAGAAATCTCTTTAGAGAGATGAAAGAGCAAAAAAGTCAGACAGAAATTACAATGTATTTCCGTAAAGTTACGCCGCCGCCCAGTGTGCCTGCCTCGCCGACCTGCCTTTCCGCCTCCTCCACCTGCCCTGCGTCCGGCACCCCCGAGACCGCAGGACCAGCCTGTTCAGGGAGAAGGTAACAAGGATGAAGACCTTCCCACTGATCGGCCTCCGTGTAATAAATAGTGAATTTATTTATTCATTGTGCCGTATGGTTAAACTTCCCTGTTGTGTGTATGAGCTTCTTCATGTGGACCTGTAGTAACTACATGTAGCAAAAACTACAGGGGACACTTTGTGCCATCATCCTCCACCCGGGTATTCATCCTGTAGAACATGTGCAAGACGCCTTTGCAAGTGGGGAGCCTATCCTTAGAGGCTGTCAGGGGAGTGAAATGTAATATAAAAAGAACAGCGTGTCTTCTTACTGTTTGGTAACTCTGCTCTGTGCCATCAAAGATTTAATTACCCTGCAGTATGCTCCTGAACCTGACTGTAATGCTGGATGCCATAAGAATTTTATGAGGATTCATTCATTAGTGTATAGAGCAGGCTCCTGGGAAACAGTAGTATTGATTACCCAAGGCTTCCATAAAGCAGCCCTGTTACTGCCACTTTGTTACCAGTCCATGAATCACTATTCCGAGAGATAAATAGGAGTCTCCCTCTTATCCTTCCTTTTTTGTGTGTGGTGTCAGCAATCTGTGTACCGTCTACAGTGTTTTGTGTCCCATAAGACAATGTTGATGTGGGTACTGACAATTCATCTTGGAAATAAAGTAAACTTAATGGTATTGATAATACAATACTGTAAATGTATTTTCTCTTGTGGTTTTCTTATTCACATTCTTTTCTCTAGCTGACTTTATTCTAAAAATCCAGTATGGGGGCGCCTGGGTGGCTCAGTGGGTTAAAGCCTCTGCCTTCGGCTCTGGTCATGATCCCAGGGTCCTGGGATCGAGCCCCACATCGGGCTCTCTGTTCGGTGGGAAATCTGCTTCCCCCTTTCTCTCTGCCTGCCTCTCTGCCTACTTGTGATCTCTCTCTCTGTGTCAAATAAATAAATAAAATCTTTAAAAAATAAAATAAAAATGTAGTATGTAATATGTGTAACAACAAATGTGTTAATTGACTTACTGATAAGGCTCCTGGTCAACACTATGCTATTAGTAGTTGAGTTTTTGAGGAGTCAGGAGTTACAGGTGGATTTTTGACTGCATGGGGGTTGGCGTCCCGAACCCCTGCTTTGTTCAAGGGTCAACGGTAATGGCACTGGCCTTGCGCCGCTTGTGTGAAGCTCACATGAACTTAAAGCATCCTTTCTTGTGTCTCTGGCAGTCAGAGCAACCTCACAGGATTGGCAGGAGCCTCTGGGTAAGATGCTCTGCCCATGTTTATTTTGTGATTAGCATGGTTGAGTTCTCGAGAAAAACGGTGTCCTGTCTCCCTTCCAGGCCGCCCTCCTCCGCGTTGTGCCGTGGTTGGCAGGCCCAGCTGCGTGGAGAAGGCCTGTGTGCAGGGTGTGGTGCCGCACCAGGCAGGATCCTGGGAGGTGGGTGGGGAGCAGGACCCCCACCCTGAAGGAGAAGCCTGCAGGCACGGACGTGGAGAAATTCCAGATGGTCTACCGGTTCGATGCCATCCGAGCCTTCGGGTACTTGTCCCGGCTGAAGGTGGCGCAGACGGCGCTGACGCTGCTGGCCCTGCCGCCTGGCTTCTACTGGTACTCGCACGGCCTTGTGACCCTCAGCTCCTTGTGCTTTGCGGGCGGGATAGCTGGCTTCGCCCTGGCCATGCTCTGCTGGATGAGCCACTTCCTCCGGAGGCTGGTGGGCATCCTGTATGTGAACGAGGCGGGCACCGTGCTGCGGGTAGCCCACCTGACCTTCTGGGGCCGGCGGCAGGACACGGACTGGCCCGTGGCCGATGTGATCCCCATGACGGAGAGCAAGGACCGGCCCCACGAGCTATTCATGCGCATCCAGCAGTACGGCGGGAAGCAGACCTTCTACCTCACCCTGCGCTACGGACGCGTCCTGGACAGAGAGCGTTTCACACAGGTGTTTGGGGTGCTGGACACCGCCAAGTGAGCCGGGAGCCGGGCCTCCAGGTGGCCCTGGGCCGCCTGGACCTCCAGCAGGAAGGCTGAGGGTGTGGGTGAGGCCGCAGAACGGATCAGGCAGCTGGAGACTTTGCCAGGGCCTCCGAGCCCTTGTCTTTGGGGATGAGGAAATTCTTGAGGCAGGAGCTAGTGATCAGGTTTAGGAGGTCCTTAGTACAAATTGTTACTGTATTTGTGTGTGACATTCAGCCAGATAATGGCCAGAAGTTTCTGTTAACCGCCAGTTTTTGGATGAAGCTCTGTCGGGTCCACTCAAGCAGTGCTGTGCTGAGAAATCAGAAGGCAGGGAGGCGCAGCGGGGGGAGCACAGGATTCGGAGTGAGAACGCTTGGGCGCTGTCAGTTCTCAACTCCCGGCCCTGGGGCAGGTTATGGAATCTCGCTGAACCTTGGTTGTCACATCCGCGAAAGGGAAAATCCTGCTTGTCTCATGGGATGGGTGTGAGAATAAACAGTAAATGTCACGTTAGTGCAGAGGTGATGGTGTGGTGCAAGGCTTCCTGGCAGGCGGGAGGAATGTCCCGAGCCCTGTGCGGAGCCCCCGCAGGGACTCATGCCAAGAAAGGAGCCGGAAGAAGCCTAGATCGAGGTGGGTCATTTGACCCTGCTGGGATGGTGACCACATGGTGACTGAGACAGGTGTCAGCCCGGCGAGCACACCCTGCCGAGATTGTGTTCAGACGTCTGGGGAACCTCCTATCGGAAGGCTCTGTGGTGTGATAAAGCGAGATGAACTGTATTCTGGTGCATTATTTTATAAACTAAAGCTAAGTTTATGTACTGCCCTTCCCCACAATTCGTGATCCGTGTTTGTCATGCAATCTGGAACAGTAAAGAGGAAGGAAGACGTGATCTCGCTAATTCTGCCACTCAGAAGTCAATAACTACATGTTTTGTTGTGTGGACTTCCAGCCTTTTTTATCGTGGTAAAGTACACAGAATGTTCATTTGTCCTTTTACCGTTTTCCAGTGAACAGTTCACTGGCATTACGTACATCTACAGAGTTGTGCAACCATCACCTCTGTCCATTTCCAGAACTTTTTTGTCATCCCAAGGAGAAACTCTGTCCCCATTAAATATGACTCCCCATTCCCCCTCCCCCTGGCCCTTGTAACCACTCATCTGCTTTCTGTCTGTGTGGATTGGCTTATCCTGGGCATTTCATATAGATGGAATCATACACCCCGGGGTCTGTGATGTCTGGATTCTTTCACCCGCCATCCTGTTTCCAAGGTGCATCGAGGCTATACCGCCTGTGAGCTTCATTCCTTTTTTTGGCCCAATAATGTATTTGTAGACCATATTTTGTTTATCCACCTGTTGATGGACATTTGGATTGTTTCCAGCACTTGGCTCTTGTGAATAATGCTGCTGTCAACGTGAGTGGACAGAAATCCGAGGGTCTGCTTTCGGTCCTTTTGGGTGCGTGCTGAGAAGTGGGTCACTGGATTGTAGGGGAACTCTCCGTTTAACTTGGTGAGGAACCGCCAGCCTTTCCCCCAGTGACTGCATGATTTTATATTCTTCTGCACTGTGTGAGGGTTCCAGTTTTTCCATGTCCTTCTTTTGGATAATCACCATTCTAGTGGGTGTGAAGTGGTGTCTTCCTGTGCTCTCGGGCTTTTCTAAAAACAGAGATGTTATCCTGTATGTGGAATTGTTTGTTTTTTTTGCTTCCTGTAACACATGACTATCTTAGTTGTAAACCATTAAAAATATTGTCACAAGAAAATAAAAGCCTTGTGATGATGTGAGATGTCTGATGTTAACCATATTGTAGTGATTGGTTTGCAGTGTATACAAAATATAAATCATTGCGTTGTACCCTAAGTTGATACAGTGTTACATGTCCACTATAGTAAAATTGGGGAAAACAATAGGCAGCACACCTTATCTAGAACGAAAGGTGCAGATAATTTGATTTTCTCATTTAAATACTCTGTAAAAACAAATTCAGAAATTGCAAAATACCCCACTGAGTGAATGTAGCTGGTCCTTTAGCCTTTACTACTTAAGTCATTTCCATTTTTCCCATTTTCACAAAAGAATGTGGCGTATGAGGGGTGCCTAGGTGGCTCAGGCTGTTAAGCACCTGACTTGATTTCGGCTCAGGTCGTAATCTCAGGGTCGTGAGATCAGGCCTTGTATCTCTCTCTCCTCCCCCAACGCCTTGCTCTCCCTCCTTCCCTAAAAAAAAATGTGGCATATCAAATATATGGAGAGAGAGCCTTCTCTGTAGACTGAAAATGACGTTTTGAGAAAAGTCACTAACACAAAAGAAGTTTGGTTTTCTTTTTTTTTTTTTTTTTATTTTTTTTAAGATTTTATTTATTTGACAGCTAGAAACACAGCGAGAGAGGGAACACAAGCAGAGGGAATGGTAGCGGAAGAAGCAGACTTCCTGCAGAGCAGAGAGCCCGATGCAGGACTCGATCCCAGGACGCTGGGATCTGACCTGGGCCGAAGGCAGACGCTTAGCGACTGAGCCACCCAGGCGCCCCGAAGTTTGGTTTTCTTAGTTATTTTCACAGACGCAAGGAAAGCCTGTAACACAAGGCTGACCCTGCGGGCTTCCAGAGCAGCCCTTATTCTGCCCTGCTCAGCACTGACCACGGGGAGGGGGGTTTGGGTCCATCTTGGGGGACTTTAGGGCAGGGAGGACGCCCAGATCACCAAAGTGATCCTTTATTTATTTTTTATTTTTGAAGATTTTTTTATCTATTCATTTGCGTGCGTGCAAGAGCACACCCCAGGGGGAGCAGCAGAGGGAGAGGGAACAGCAGACTCCCGTTGAGCATGGAGCCACTTAACCAACTGAGCCACTCAGGCACCCCTATAAAATGTCTTAATGATTTAATTATTGTTATTTGAGAACATTAAATCATTAAAAATGGAAAATTTCATATTATTTAGTAATTATTAATGATTTGACTTTGACCTCTTTAAAAACAAGAACTAACTCAAATAACCCCTGATGTTGGTCTAGTTGTAAGCTATTATCTGAGTGGACCTCACCCCTGGAGATTCTGGTTGTGTCTGAGATGAGTCCCCAGAATTTTTTTGACAAGCTTGCAGCTGCTTCTGAAATGCAGCCTGGCTGGGAATTTCAGAAATAGACTCTCAGGACAGAAAACACTGGAGTAACTCATGCCTGCAGACTTGGTGTTCCTAGGGCCAATTTTTTTGCCCAAGGAAGAGGTTCTCAGCCCTGGCTCCATGTGCAGAACCACTTGGAAAGCTTTTTAAAAATGTTGCCCGGGGCACCTGGGTGGCTCAGTCAGTTAAGAGTCTGCCTTCGGCTCAGGTCATGATCCCAGGGTACTGGGATCGAGCCCCACATTGGGCTCTGTGCTCAGCAGGGAGCCTGCTCCCCCCCCCCCGCCCCCCCGGCTGCCTCTCCCCCTGCTTGCACTGCTCTCTGTCAGATAAATAAAATCTTTAAAAAAAATATATCATTGTCCACGCGCGTACCAGGCACTGTCAGGGTTCCCTGGGTGATTCGCACGTGTACCCGGGGCAGTCGCTGCTCTGAAGCATCCCCACACTGGAGGCGAGAGCCCTGTTCTCACAGCTGTGGCAGGGAAGAGCCTCCCTTCCAGTGTGTTGTCTGCTCACACAGCACCAGCAGAGGGCACACAGCAAATGCCTTGTTCCATCCTCTTCTCCCTGAGCCAGAATCGCAGATCTTCACTTGACCACCCAAGGGCTCCTGGGGCACACCAGGAGGGCAGTACCTGGGAGATGTCCAAACTCACCTGTGTGCAACCCCTGCCAACTCTGGTCGATTCTGGGGTATCTGTATTTTTTTTTTTTTAAGACTATTTGAGAGAGAGAGAGCATGGAGAGAGGCAGAGGGAGAAGCAGACTCCTGCTGAGCAGAGTGTCCGACATGGGGCTCGATCCCAGGACCCTGAGATCATGACCTGAGCTGAAGGCAGACGCTGAACCAACTGAGCCACCCAGGCGCCCCAGGGGTTATCTGTATTTTTATGCTTCCTAGGTAATTCCAAGGCATCCCAACTTTTGAGAATCACTGGGATTTACCCTTCCTGAAAGCCATGCAGATGATGAAGCAGCTTCTCAGGAGATACAAGTGGTCTTCAGATTCAGGTGGTGGATATATTGGTGGTTCCCCCACCTTTATGACAGTGCCAAGATAATTAATAATGAGACCCAAGCAGACTTATGAGGACGTTCACCAAATGTTTTGAATAGCAAAATGAATGAACAGCAGTACAAAACTGGAAGTAAATTGAGTGTTTGTTAGTAGGTAACGTGGGTGAATATATGTTAGTAGAACCATGCTATGGACTATTAAATGGCCCTAAGAAAGAATGTTGTTGGGGCACTTGGGTGGCTTAGTCAGTTGAGCATCCAACTCTTGGTTTCGTCCCAGGTCATGATCTCCCGGTCGTGGGATTGAGCCCTGTGTTGGGCTCCATGCTCAGCGAGGATACTGTTTTGAGTTACTCTCACCCTCTGCCCCTCCCCACCATGTGCACACTCTCTCTTTAAAATATATAAGTACATCTTAAAAAAAAAAAAGAAAATGAGGTCGAACTGTTACCTGCTGATGTGGAAAGGCAACCATAGGGTAATGCTAAGTGGAAAAAGCAAGTCACAGAACAATACAGTTTCGTGTGGTCTTACTTTTGCATTTGTACAAACCATGTAGATTCTAATTTGTTCACAGTGCTTACGGTCGGGGCGGGGAGTGGGTGGACAGGATGAGGGAAGACGTCCATGTTCAACTTTATAACCTAATAGCATTTTTACGTTTTCATGATAGAGCATGTTGTCTGTCTTAACAGATGAAGAAAAATGCTGTAAAAAACAGGGTCTTTTTCAAGTCAACTTTCTAGGTGAAGAGAAGTTTCTCCACCAGGAATTCCCATTCTGGACTTGGAAGCTGAGCTGACATTGGGAAACATTCAGTCGTGGAGATCGTTGGTGACATGGTCACGTTTGTCCCTTCTAGAGTGGTTTTCCTGCCTGTCTGCTGGGACCTGTCTACTCTGGGTGCCTCCGTGTCCTGGGCTGGGTGTGATTTAGCTGTAGGTAACGGGGTGGTCTGTACCACATCTGTTTCCACACGGTATTTGCTAGGGACTGAAGGTGTGTACCCCCCTGCAAAATTCAGATGTTGAAACCATAACCCCCAGTGCAGTGGTGTTTGGAGGTAGGACCTTTGGGAGATGATTAGAGTCCCCATGATGGGATTAGGACCCTTACAAGTAAACAGGCTTTCTGTGTATGCCCTTAGGAAGGCCACGTGAGGACATAGGGAGGAAGAGGTCTAAGAACCTGACCATGGACTTTCAGCCTCCAAAACTGTGAGAAATACATGTTTACCATTTAAGCCTTCCACTGTATTATTATTATTGATTATTGGGGAGGTCATCAAGAGGGCATGACTGCCAGTTGACCCTCGAACTGGCTCTGGACAATCGAAGGCTCTTCGCCCCCTTCCCTGTCCCTGGAATGTAGATTCCACCTGACTTCTCTCTTTCCAGAAGGTACCCAAGGACACAGCCTTGACATAGTGATGTGGTGTTGAGTCCATCTGCACAGTGGACACCAGTGAAGCCAGTGAAGGCCTCCATATAAACTCTTAAGATGCTGGCAGGTGGGTTTGGAGAGCTCCTCATCTTGCAGTTGCCCGAGACAAGGCTTGTAAGTTAAGTTCTCTTGCTTATTACCCCTGCCAGCGGCCCATCTGGTGTGGCTTGCCTCTCTCTCTGGTCTCACCCTGCCCTCCATGTGTGGGGGCCAGTTCCAGTTTGCACCCGGGGAGCTTCCAAGGGGGCCATAAGCCAACAGTGGTGTTCTGTCGTAGCCACCTGCGCACACAGATGTGGTCCCCTAGAGCAGTGAGGTCGGCGCTAGCCAGGGACATTCACAGTGTGCATAGCTGGTGTCCTACCCGCACTGCTTACCAAAGATAAGACTTCTGTCATTCAAGGACCATGTTTAGTGCACTCCCCAGCACCAATTTGGTGGGCTTTGCTGCTTGCAGGGGTCGGGGGCAATCTGGGGTAAACTGCCCAGATGGCCAGGGATGGGGGCTTTCCTTTCGCTGCTGCTTTGTGACTTCAGGACTTGTGAGTCCCCACATGGAAAGCAATAAGGTCCCTTTGAACCCCAGGCAGAATCCAACTTTTATGGCCTTGTTTTGATCCTGTGGCATTCAACTATAAAATCCTGCCCATTTAATCAGGCAGGGCCCATACCATCTGGCCGTGTTTGTACCAGCTCTGGTGATAAAACATCCATTTCACTGATTAACAGGTGAGATATACTCCGGGACTCAGATAGGCTTGTATCCTTTTCAGGAAGTAGACTTAATATCTATGAGTGGGAACTTAACGTTGACGGAAATAGGTCATTCTTTGGAACCGTATGTGAGATGCTGTATGTCCTGCCATGTTGTAGCTGTGACCGGTTAGAGAAGTTCTCTCTGTGCCTTGGGTTCTTCATCTGGGAAGCAGCGATGACCGTAGCACCCACCTAGGCAGGTTGGGGGGACTGACTCACTACCTGGAATACACTTGGAGTAGTGCTGGGTCCAGGGGAGCGTTCGGTAAGTGCTAGTGAGCATTACTCTTAGCACCCTCCTTTTGCCGAGGAGGTTCAGGGAGGTGAAGTGACTTGCTCAAGGTCACCCAGCTAGAAAGCAGCAGAGTTAGGTCATTCCCCTGCAGCATCCTGCCTCCTCAGCACGGAAGGAGAACAGAAAGTAGAAAGCAGTGTCTGTTTTCAACAAAGAGTATTTGACCATGAGGTTTTGGTGCCTTCCACCAGCCACTTTAGGAAGTTATGTTAAGAGTGCACACGAATGCCGACCAATTCAGTTCAGGTTGACTTTCCAAGGCGGGTGGGCAGGCTGGCGGCTAGGCTGGCCACGGGAAAGGTCCTGGGGTGAAGGACAGCCCCTGCCCGCACCCGGTCCTTAGCCGACTGCATGTGTGCACACACGTCTGCTTATACACTAATAGACTGTCTTTCATACACTTGTTTGTTTCAAATCCTGGCTTCCAAGCAGTTTCCCCTCACCTCTTTGAGCTTGTTTCCTCATCTTAAAAGTAGGCATATGAATACATAGCTCGTAGGTTTGTCAGGAAAATTATAAAGGCCCCGCAGAAGATGCTTAGACATAGTAGATGCTCAACAAATGATTAACTGTCATTACAAGATATGATTATTTTAAAAACACATTGAATGGTAGGTAAACCTTGCCTTCCAAGATGATTCTCTTATAGACATGGTGAGTGTCCAAGGTGGAGGAAACCTGGAAAACCATGGGATCCACACCTTGGTTTTATAGGTGAGAAAAGTCAGAGCCTCCCAGGATCACTGACACAGCTGGGAAAATTAGTGAGGCGGGAGCCCATGATTCCCATTCCAGGTCGGGCCGCCAGGTCATCTTGCCTGTCCTAGATTCCTGACTGGTCTCTCAGCCTTCTCGTCCTTCACAGGAGCGCTCAGTATGGTGGGTGACCTCCCCCCTCTACCCCCTACACCATAGCGTGGAAACCCTTTGCCTCTGAGCAGGGCGGTGAAGGTCCTCTAGAGCCGAGCTCCACCTGTTTATTTGGCTCAGTCCCTGGCTCCTGTGTTCTCTCTCTGATTACACCATGGGATGCCTTGTCCTCGTCACCACACCGTCCTCACCATGTTCGTGCCTCCGGTTAGCTTTGCTCTCGATCTGGATTGCCTTCCATCGCTCCTCAGGGCCACTGGAGCAGTTCCCTCTTGACCCTGAAGATGGAACTCAGGGACCTAACTTCCGCCCCAACTTGGGGCCTGCACTTTGTGCCTCTGCAGCATCCAGGGTCTGCCCATGTTCCGGTCCCTGTGCTGGTTTGCCGTGACCTCTGCCCCACGAGAAGATGAGCTGAGTGTAAGGACCACGACTTTCCACCCCTGTTCCCCCATCGTGTGGTAAGTCCTTGATGAGCTCTGATGAGGTTAATGGCCTCACAGTGCTTCCTGAGCCCAAGGCAGACTCACAGAGGCAGAGTAATCCCCCAAGACCTCCCTAAGCGGTATATAATAGGTGTTTAACGTGTACTTGTCAGACAAAGACTTAACTAAACTGTTGCCAACCCCAAAAAGGCCACCTTCATGCTGATGTTTCCATTATAAATTTTTTTTAATTAAGAATACTGATTAACGCAGGAAACAGATTTAATTCACGGAATTGTGCATATGGTCATCAGTTACATTGTGACATGTTAATTTCTTTATCATTTATTGGCACTGTCAACAGAATACTGTAAACAAGATCACTTTGAATGTGTAAGTCGGTGGTGCTCCCTAGCTGGAGTTCTCTACCATGAGCTGATCTATGTAGGTGTGTATATATATATATATATGTATAGAGATAGGTATAGATACACAGGTATATTAATGTGCACAGTTTTGCATGGTTACTGAGTGTCAGTAAAAATTATAAAAAAACACCCATTTATTATAATAAAAGTGAGGATGTGCTAAGACTTGCTATTACAGGACCTTGTTTTCTGTAAAAGTAACAAGACTTACTAGAGATAGTTAACTAAAGTCTATGGCACTGATGGGAGATGGATTCATTCCCAGACCACTGGCCACAGAAACACCCCACGGGCCCCGCCCTAGTCAGCCACCTGTCGGCTGGGCTCCCCGTTTTTACCCACCGTTTCCCTTACAATCTTGAGCCCTGCCGAGAGTCTTTTCCTTGAACTTTTTCCAGCTATACCCCCACCCCCAAAAGAGGATGCCTCAGGAACGCATGTGATGCCCTGAGCCAACAACAGCGTGTTGAAAAATGGCTTAAAAAGTTTCACGAGAAGGAACTTCCCTTGGTAAGGAGTGAATAAGTCTGGAAATGACTTCCAGGTAAAACGATTTCATTTCTCTATGATTGCCCGTGAAAGAGAACAAAATACTTATAGCCACTCTCTCCACCAAAGAGAGTCGAGTTTCTGGTTGGGCCCTGGCTTGAAAACCTTTTGGACTCCGGGGAACCTTACTGCATGTTTTTACCCAATGCTAAAGTTCTCCAGAGAAAGCCCACCTATGCCAATCAATGAATTATGGTTCGGTTTGCATCTGGCTTGTTTGTTAAATAAGGCCTTGAATCTTGGGATATTGCCTGTGGAATCTGGGAAGGTGTGAGACCGTGAACCTATGTGTCTTTGAACGTGCTGTCCCCTTTTCTGCGACACTCCTCCTCGCCTTGTCTGCTTGGAGAACTCTTGCTCATTCTCCCAAACCCTGCTCAAACGTCACTTTTGAATTACCTGAAACCTCCTGAGCCTGCCTGGCACTCCCTCTGACTTCCTGATGTTCCCATACATCTGTCACAGCACTTGCCACTCGACTTGGATTGCTGGTTGAAGAGTCTGTTGTCCCCAGTGAGATGTGAGTCCCTTGAGAGCAGGGACCATGTTGTATTCCTGGTGCTTAGTGCTGGGCCTGCGACAGGGGAGGGACTTAGCGAAAGTTCCATGAAGGAATGACGGCATAAACAGATGAGCCTACGAACGAGTGGCACCCTGCACAGAGGGGGGAGCAGACACCTCCGTTCAGCCGGCAGAGCAAACAGCCTTACACTGACCCAAGTCCTCCTGAAAAGCCGTGCTTAGCACAGACCACAAGATGCAGCGTGCGCCAGAATCCACGGATCTGACCGCGTCTGTTCAACACGCGAGTGCCTTTCCTTCTCTACAAATGTAGGTCGAGGACCACTTGGAAGAGTGGAAGCAGGAAGGAAAAAGAACCCACCACCACCAGTTTGAGGTCTTTGGATGGTTAGTTAGTGGAAGAGCAGAGTGCTGAACTGAAAATCTTGCTGCGTCTGGCCCCCGAGACAGCCGAGCCCCGAGCCGGCAGCGGGAGGTGGAGCGCGTCCCCCGGGGCCTCGGAGTCTGCCCGCTAAGCCCCAGTGCGCCGCTGCGGGACAACCGGAGCCTCTTTGTAGGAGCATCAGAAGGCCCATCGGTTCCCAGACTGTCTCGCCTCCAGAAGAGGCCCCTTGGCCTCTGCCAGCATCCAACTTAGCATTTAACTCTCCTCTGCCTGGTCAGCTACATCCTCCTCTCTCCAGGAAAATCTCTAATCTGGAGTGGCAAGTACGAGGAAACCACCTGGAGCCCACAGGCGATCTTTGCTCTGGCACCTGGGGTTCAGGCTGCTTCCCTCGGGAAGAGATCTAGCTCAGCAACTGGTTCCTCGTGCTGGGGTAGCTTTGCACAGCGCTGCCGTCCAGCGAGGGCTGCTGGGAAGGGAGCAGAGAAAGAGCCCCTGGGGCAAGAGGTCCATGGGTCAGACCCCAGATGCCCGGGGAGACCGGAGGAGGTGGATCTGCCGCCCCAGGCCCTGGGCTTCCACTCCCGGCCACTGGCTTGTGCTTCTGACCTTTTGGCTCCTGTGTGTCCCCCGGATGCTCAGGCTGCAGTTCCCCTCCCCTTCCCCCACGGAGGACTGGGATCACATTTAACAGAGGGGACAGAGTTGGGGGAACAGAAGGTGGTGAGTAAGAAGTGCCGGTGATGCCACCCAGAGAGTCACCAAGGCCAAACCCCGTCAGGGACGGAATTCACAGTTTAGAGGATCCCCACATACACTGAGTTGAGCGACCCCTTCCCGCACTGCAAGCTCCAGCCTAATGTTCCTCCTGTCCTGCCTTTGTGTCATCTGTCCTGTCCTTTACTGAACTGTGCACGGGACCTGCTCAGAGCTCCAGGGCCGGGCGGGAGGGGGAGACCATGCTTGTCTGCCTCGGGTGGGGGGCCCGCATCCTCAGTCACACAATACGGCGCTCGAGAGGGACTGGGACCCAGAAGTCCCCGCCACCAGTCCCAGGAGCAGCTGTCGTTCCCTTGCCTGGCTTCCAAAGAAACTGGGGGGGTCACGTGGGCACCTATATGGCCGGGACCCTCAGGGCCTGCCGAAGATGACGTCCAGGGCTCACGCAGACTTTCTGGGCTTAGACCCATGTGCGTCATCGGCTCTGCAGGGAGGAAAATCAAAACCAGCCCCTCCCGCCCGTCCCCTCCCCCCAAAGCCACCACAAACATCCCCTCCCCGCACAGAACCCCTCAGTTTACGCACTCGCCTCTGATACTTGAAGTGAAAACATGAATTAGGCAAACTAATCAATTTGACAACAGTTGAGATCGGGGCTTTCTCAGAGCGTAGTGGGAATGGCTTCTTTACTTGAAGTCTGCTAAGATGTCGCTGAAAATATTGAGGAACAGGTGCGCGTGGTGATCCCTGAAGACCAGAGTGGGGCGGAACCGAATGGATCTGTCCCCGCAGCCTCCCAGCACCACGCCTGCAAACAGAGGCAGGAGGGGAGTCAGTGGCCCGGGCGCAGAGCCACGCTGTGGCCGCTGGGCGGGGGCTGCCTGCGGCACATCTTCCTTGCGTCCAGTTTCCATCTGTCCTTCCACCTAGCCGGCCGGCTGTTCTCTCTGTCCCCCCTACCTTCCCTCCTGCCTCGAACGCCTGCTCTGCTGCCCCGGAACCAGGCCTGCTGAGAACTGCCTTCCAGAAACTCATGGTAGGGTCAGGAAGCAAAGGAATCAACAGGGAAACGGTGGAGTGCAGGCAGGCCGGCAGCAGGAAGGTTGGGCCTGCTGATTTTAAAGGGCGTCGTCAGCACTGACTGGCTGGGTGTCCCGGCCAAGGCCTCGTAGTGCCCCCCAAACTTAGCTTTCTCTCCTGACAGAGGCGAGTTACCCCCGCCCATTGAGAATTCTGAGATGGAGCCGTGAAGGGGCCACGTCCATGCTTGACTCATCTCAGGCCCTCCGATCGCACACTTTGACCCCACTGTGCCTCGGCCGTGGCTTCCCATGAACGGGCTCTATAGGCCCACGTGATGTGCGCCTCGTGGCCCCTCCTCGCACCCCATTCCAGGGGCTTCTCTGCCTCTGTGGGCTCCATCCTGCCTCAGGTAATTGCACACATCCCCTGTCTGCCCGAACGCCCTTCCCCACCTTCACCTGACCGGCCCTAGCTCGTCCTGCTGGACTTAAGGTAGAATGCCTCTTCCTCAAGGAAGCCTCCTCTGATTTCCTGGTCTCGACCCTTCCCCCTGCTATTCCGTCCTCAGTCTCTTCTCCTCCTTCCTAGGATGCAGAACCGCAACCGATGCTTTGTGAAATACCATCTCGCACGTCCCCTTCATGCTAGACTGTGAGCTCCTTGAAGGGTGGGCCCCAGTGGTCTATCCCCTCATCATCCCCGTTGTCTCCTTTGTTGGTGTAACTCACCTCAGTGAGGATCTATCGAGAGAATGAATAAGGAAACCCCACTGGCCACCAACCCTTCTTTTGAGAAAGAGCTCTTGGACTGTTTTCAGCCCCTCGAGCCCCCTGCCGCCCTGTGCCCCACAGTCCACCCTCCCCAGGTGACCTGGGGCCCTGATGCAGCTCACCTTCTGGTCCTGTTCACTTACCTTTGTTTCTGGCCAGTAAAATGAGTTTATTCCGTATGGTTTCATCAGGAGTGTCGAAGGAGCAAAAGGTGCCTCGTCCCCTCACTCTGCTGATGAACTGGGGGTACCGGGCCTGCAATGGAGGGAAAAGGCCGCATCAAAGCCTGTCACCCGGGCAGCAGCCGAGCTGTCACTGGAGCTCCTCACATGCTCCCCAGGTCTGGCCTTCGGGCCTCTGCAGTTCCCGCAGGATGGCTGTGGGGTTACGGGCTCTGGCTCACATCCAGTCCCAAGTCCAAATCCTGCTCTGCCTCTTTCTCCTGAAGCATCTGGAGATGCACTCCTGGGCCAGTCACATAAGTGGCCCATGCCTCAGTTTCCTCTTCATGTAAATGCTCTTGCCCCCCATGGGCCGTGCTGGGAATTTAGTGACACAAGATTTCTATGTCAGGCACAGGGCGTGGCACTCGGCAGGCGCACAGAGGACGTTAGCCGTCCTTGTCAGCACTTCTAGAAGAGCTGTCATTCTGGTAGGAGAGGACACTCATCCTCACTCCAGGCTCTGAGACTGGGTGCTGGGTTGAACGGTGCACCCCTCCCCAAATTCACGTCCACCTGGAACCTGAGAATGTGACCTTACTTTGAAGTAGAGTCTTGGCCGATGCATTTAGTTAAGAGGAGATCACACTGGATTAGAGTGGCCCTAACTCCAGGGATCGGCATCCTTACAGGAGGGAGATCTGGACAGAGACGCGGGCACACAGGGGAACAACGGAGGCAGAGGCCTGAATGCGCACCCACAAGCCAGAGGACGCCCAGGATTGCTGGCTGCCACCGGAAGCCGGGAGAGGTGTTGGGTGGATTCTCACTCACGCCTCCAGAAAGAATCACTGCATATGCTGCTCTCTCGATTTCAGCCTTCTGGTCTCCAGAATGGTAGGAGAACCAGTTCTTGTTTTAAACCACCCAGCTTGTGGCCATTTGTTCTAGCAGCCCGAGGAAGCTACTGCAGTCACTCGGCATGGAAGATCTTGGTTCTTCTCCAGCCCATCGTTCATGTGAAGGAAGGACAATCAGCAGGGCTTGAGTGACCCCGAACAATCAAGGGGCACCTGCTGGCTCCATCAGTTAAGCATCTCACTCTTGACTGGAGCTCAGGTCATGATCTCAGGGTCGTGGGATCGATTCTCCCTCTCCCTCTGTCCCCCCAACCCCCATGTGCACGCTCGCGTGCGCGCTCTCTCTCTCTCTGGCAAATAAACAAATAAATAAATAAATAATCCTTAAAAACAGAGTCTCGGGGCAGTGGGGGCAAAGCTGAGGGGCAACTCTCATCTCATTGGTGGAAAGTGGAGAGAAAGCCACATTCTGGTGGTAATAAGGGCCCATATAGGTGCCAGGCACTTACATGCATGGTCCACCAGTAGAAGAGGGCCCATTTGGTCCCCACAGGTGGGGAAACTGAGGCTCAGAAGTCACTGTAGCACTTCTGCTTGTCAGGCACCTGCTGACTGGCTGGAGGGTCTCAGCTGTTCTAACACTTTGCCCCTTCAGCGTCTGGGCCACCCGGGTATCCCCAAAACATGGACTTTGAAGTCCACCAGAACCAGGTTCCAACCCCGTGGGTGCCATATGGAAACTGTCTCACTTTGGACAAGCTAATAGCCCCTCCGTGCCTCAGTCCCTCAGTTGGGCTGGTAATGGTGGCTACGCTCACTCACTGCTGCTGGACTCCACCCCACAGGCATCTGAGAGCCCTTGTTCCAGGCCAGGCATGCAGCAGGCGCTCAATAAGTGGAGGTTGTTACCACCGCTGACCGACCCCCCGCTCCCCACCACCCCTGCCATCACCCCTTGGTGGTTCCGCTCAGGCCACAGGTGACCGGACCCTCCAGCTCCAGAGCTGGTGTGCTCCCACCGGCCCCGGCCCATCTGGGAGAGTCCCGCGTGTGCATGTGCGTGTGCGTGTGTGTGCGCGTGACAGCCGAGAGCCGTGCTGGATGTGGCCCGTGCAAGTGAAGCCATGCTGTCCGTGGAAGGTCTGGGCTGGGTTTCCAAGTCTCAGAATACAAAATCCCACAGTGACAATTTTCTGTATTGACGGCAGGCTGAAATCATCGTATGCTCATGATGGGTTAAGTACAATACTTAAGTATTAAAGTATTACTAACTTTGCCTCTTTCCTTTTTACTGTTGGTCTGCTTACTAGAATGTTTAAAATCACTTCTGTGGCTTGTCCTGTTAGCGCTGCTGTGGAGTGGTGTGTGTGAGAGGCCAGTAGTGACAAGGGACGAGGTGACGTGTCAGGGGGAATGTGAGTGGGGTGTGTTTGCAAGGCTTCCCGGGGGACAGATGCCTGAACGAGAGAGCCAGGGACTGGGCGTGGGGGAGGGACGGACCCTACAGAAACAGAGCTCGGATGGTGCCCAGGAGGGTGGAGAGCCACGGACGGGGAAAGGGAGGGGTACCTGGAGGTCCAGCAGCCCCGTCAGCAGGGCCTTCCCAGCATGCGCTGCGTTGTTCAGCAGGTCCTCCCGCTTGATGATGTTGATGACCTCGGCCAGCAGCAGGTTCTTGGACGGGTCCCCAAGCCAGGTGTTGAAGATCCGGTACGGCTGGAACGAGGCACAGGGTGTTTGAAGGGTTCACACACACGCACACCCTGGAGGGGCCCCACTTCCCTCAGACACGTGTGCTCCTCCTCAGGAGGAGAGAAACTAGTCCAGCGAGCATCTACCAAGGCCAGGGAGGGTAACACACGTCATCTCACTGAAATCTTTCCAAAACAACAACCCTCTAGCTAGCTGCTACTGTTAGGGAGACCAAGTCGGCCCATGCCCTGGACAATCCCTCAGTCCTGGGCAACCACAATAGTTGGCCCTAACTACTATAATCCTCATTTTACAGAAGAGGAGCCAAGGTTCTGAGAGGTTAAGTGATTTGTCCTGGAAAATATAGGTGGGGAGTCAGGAGTGGATTGATAGCGGTCTGACTCACAATGACCACTGATTTATTCCTCCATGAATTATTCAGGTGTTAGTTCAGCCAATAAAACACACTTCCTAGCCTCCCTCACAGACAGGAGTGGACATGTGACCAGATCTTAGTCAAAGTATTAGAAACAGAAATGTGGGATTTCTGGGAAGGCTGCTTTATAAAGACAATAAGGGGACCACTTTGTCCTTCCCTCCTTTTTCCTTCTTACTGCCTAGAACTGATATGTGATGGCTGGAGCTCCAGCAGTGATTTTGGATCATAAGGCAATCTTGAGGGTGGAAAGCACACATGGGAAAAGTGGAAGAGAAGATCCTGGGCCCCTGATAACTATGTGTGTATGTGTGTGTGTATGAGAACCCCTGTGTATATCTGGCAGTACAGTTAGTGGTTTAGAGCATGGGCTCCTCGTTTGAATATTGGATTTGTCACTTAACAGGCTGTGTGACCTTGGACAACTTAACCCTCTCCATGAATGATTTTTCATTGGCAAAATAGGAGAGAAAAATAACACCTACTTGGTTAGATTGTTTTAAGGATTGAAAGGACACGAGAAGTACTTAGAACTGGGCCAGGCACAGAGCAAATGCTCAGTTCAAAGCAGCAGCTAACAACAACATTATTGTATGGGCACACAGAAATCAGGGGACTGACAGTGGGTGTGAGGAAGTTTCCCTGCACAGAGCTGGGTGATCATGACCACTGGTTAATTACACTGGTAAGAAGTGGGTGTCGGGGGCCCTATGTGACCTGGTAGGTGTCCACTCAGCTCCTGGTTTGGAGAAAGGAGTGTTGGTGAGCTAAGGCGGGTGGCTACTCACAGCATTGGGCCTGAACTCCTCCTTGTGGAAGAAGCCCCCGGTCATCATCTTCTTGCTGAAGGTCATCACGTCCGCGGGGTCGGCCAAGCCCCAGTGCTCGTGGGCCCAGAACTTGCCTGTGCAGCCCCCTCCCGTCTGGACCTCGTCCACCAAGAAGGCACAGCCGTGCTGGCCGAGATGGGAGAGAAGGAGCAAATCAGCACCCACTGCCGTCGACCAGCATCCAGCCAGAGACGCACTGCCTTCTGGTCTGTGAACCAGGCCCCCGCTCCCGGGCCAAGCAGTTCCGTTGGAGCTGGACCTGATCCTGTCCTCAGACTCCTGAGCTAGAACAGGGCCGGAACATGGAGTCCACCCTGAAACCACGCCCAGCGACGTTGCATTCAGCTTGGCATTCAGCTCCAGGCCCGGAGTGAGTCAGAGGACTTCCTCCGCGGGCCGGGGGTCCTAGCAGAGAGGCCCCGTCCTGCCTCCCAGGTGCCAGCTGTCCTCTTGGCCAGTTCTGCTCACCACTCTGACCGCTAGCTACTGTTTGTGTTTAGAGCAGCTCTTGTCTCACTGGCTGGGTGTGCCAGTTGAGCATGAACGAGATATTAAGGTAAACCTGGGGTACTAGTGTGGAGTCTGCTCACTTTGTGTCCAGGGAGTGTGGACCACAGTGGGCCGAAAGGTGAGGTGGGGTCTGTAGAGAGAAAAGGAGAAGGCTGAGGCCTTCCCAGGCATCCCTGGATTGGCAAACCTGACTAACACGGCAAGGTAGAGGCTGGTTCTGCAGTGAGATTTTAGGACAAACTCCCGACCTTGCCCCTGCCTCCAACGCCCCTACCCGTGAGGCCACCAGGCAGCCTCTGACCAGCTGGACCTGCGTGAGGACCCTAGAGCTAAGCCTTGGCTCTGGAAAACCAGCTGGAGAGGGCCCATGGCCCCGACCAGCCCCAAGCCCACGCACTGACCTTCCTGGAGATGTCTCTCAGCTTCCGGAAGAAGTCGTCGGATGCGTGGTTGTCTCCGCCCTCAGACTGGATGGGCTCCACGATGATCCCGGCCACCGTCTTCTTCTTTTTCCGATATTTCACAATTAGATCTTCCACCTGCAACCCCGGGGCAAGTAACAGTGGTTGGCGGAAGCCCTAGTAGGGCAGCGTCTGTGGAGGGGCAGGTGGTCCCCTCCCCCCAGAAGTGATGCCTAACGCATTCACGTGCACTTCTGGTGAAGATGGTGGCATCCATTCAGAGTCGCTCCTGTGGGTGGGAATGTGCCCTCCTTGGGCCTGGTGCTAGCACCTGCGGGGAGAAACTAAGGACTCAGGCCACAGAGGGACTGAATGAGACCATCCAGCAGAGCGTATGGAAAGGGGTTGCTGCCCCCGCCGCAAGTATAATACTATGGCTACTGTATCGTCAGCGTGATGCTGGTAGGAGAGTCCTTTCTGTGCAGAATCTCCGATATATATTTGTTTGAAAAAACGGTGATTTCTAGAAAACCTCTCACTACGTATGTAGCTGTATATTTCTGTTGGACTATACTGGGCCATACTGGACTCCATTCCCATCTTCTTTCTTTGCCACGGAAGTACCCAGCACCTAGCACCTTGCTTCACACGCAGTCCATGTTATTTATTAACTGCCGGAGACCCGGCATCGGGGCTGTGGGTCCTCAGTCCCTCTCCCTGCCCCCGCTGCAAGCCCAGAGCAGCCCCAGGACTTGGGAGCAGGCTGAAAAGCCGACCACTTTTTCTGTAGGCTGCCCCGTATTCTCATAAAGCCTCTCTTGTTCTGGAGTCAGGGAAGCTTGCCCCCAAAGAAACTTAAATGATACAGAAATCAGAAATGGGGTGACGGGCGCCACGAGGCAAAAGCAAGGTGTCCCGTTGATTTTGCTGGGGCGGGACATGTGGGACGCGAGGCCTCTGTCCCCACGCCCCTCCCAGGGCCCGCCTGCAGGCCCCAGACACACTGCACGCCGCTCCCCTGCGGGGAAGCAGACCGGGCAGTGTTACCTCTTCGAGACAGCGGGCTTCTTCCTGCTGGTTCTCTTTCACAAACTCTTCCAGGGGGTATTTCAGCCGTGGAAACGGTGCAATGGGCCAGTCGAAGGAAGGGATGTCAATCTTGTGAATAGCTTTGGAGTGTGTGGTCGCTAAGCATCCTAGGCCAGCAAAACAGAAGGCGGTTGGGCTTGGGGAAGTAGGGGGAACGGTCTTCGAAAAGGAGATCACGGGCAGTTCAGGCCACATCTTCCAACCCCCAGGGAGGCCTGCTGCCTGGAGTTCCTGTGACACCCTGATGCTGAAGCAGAACCTATTTGTGCATGTGCGTGTGCACACACGCACTTTGCTTTCTGATTCACTGCAGATTCAGCACAAGCTTTGAAGGCACGGAGCCAGGGTTTGGATCCTGGCTGTGCCACTGGCTGGCCTTGGCATGTGCCTTCCTTGCCGAGCCCCGATTTCCACACCTGCAAAGTGGGAAAAACAATCCCTGCTCTGCAGAGAACGGTGTGGAGTTAGTGAGCTACTACGTGAAAACAGCCAAGGTGGGATCTAAGGTGACTATGACTGCGGCTGCTGCTGTTAGTCGTAGTCTAACTGCCACCAGGGGATCACACGGGTCCCTCCTTACCCATGGTCCTCCCGTGGAACGCGCCCATGAAGGAAAGGATGCTGTATTCGGGGCAGCCGGGGGCCTAGGACCAAGAAACAGTGGTGGTCAGTCACAGTCTTAGGGCTGGGGGATCATACTGTTGACCCCGTGCACCTAGAAGGATATACATGTCCATCAGAAGAACCCGAGGCCCTTCTCAGGACCAAGTGACAGACTGAGTCCTAAGGCCTGTACCCAGCCCACAGACGTTCTGTTTTGCCCTTAAAATGAAAATGTTTTCAATCAAGAGATTTCATGTAACTATCTATACTTCTGGCTTCTATGAGTTCTGCGTCATCTGGGCCCATTCTCCTCCTGTGGCCCCAGCAGGTGGCCAAGCCTAGAGGCCGGATGGGCACGCTGCCCCGGGGCCCAGCACCTGCCTTAGGCGGCTGGAGCTTTTGAGTTTTGAACTTCTCCTGCGACCAGATTGCTCTGGCTTCCACCGCTCCGGTGGGACATCTCCCGGGGCATGAGGCTGGACTGGGGGGTCTCACTATTAGTGCTCTGGGCCCTTGTCTGCAGGCTAGGACCAGAGTGGCAGCCTCTTCCTACGGGGACGCTGCCCCTGGGCTCAGGAGGGATGCCGGAACTCCCATGTGGATGGCACAGCAGCCTCGCTTCCTACCTGGCCAGACGCATTTTCAGCTGCTTGAGGCAGACTCTTGGGGACCCAGAGTTGCCAGGAGGCTCACATCACATTTTCTCGGGCAGCTGGTCTTCTCTGGGTCCCTGAGAGCCCCGTAGGAAAGCACCAACCCCACCTCCGCATCCCCCAGGCAAACTCTGGAATACCCTTCTTGTCACTTTCCTTGTTTGTCCCCTGATGCAGCCACTAAACGTGAGCAATGGGATCTACAAATGTTGACAGGACAGGATGTCCATGGGGATCAGGTGAGAAGGAGGGAGGGCACGGCCCACTGTTTTTAAAGATGGCCAGAAGGAAAAAGAAAATGCTTCAGTTTATGGAGGTTTGCATGAACACAGAGAAAGAGGTGGATTGGGGGAAAAAATTTAAGGAAGCATGAAAAGAAATTAAAAACAATCTTACCACCCAGCGGCAACCCCCTGTAAACACATTAGCAGGATTTCCTCCAGTAATCTCCCGGGTGCTTATTTACATGGTTGACAGCACAGTGTCCGTGCAATTTACATTCCACTGTTTTCACTGAATGACAGCATGCGTGTCTCCAGGCCAAAAGAAACCGTTTGTGACTGTTTTTGAAGGATCTTGTAGATGTATGTAGGGGGTCACTGAATTCTGTGGCTCTTGATTTTTTTTTTTGTTAAATAGCAGCAGGCACTTCTGGCTGAATCACTGAATGGGAGAGGACAGGCCTGCTCCGGTTGAAGCTGGCTGGGAGCTTGGGATCTACCCACTGGGCTCTCCCTGTGCCGCCACCCTCACCTCTCACCCCCGGCACTGGCCTCTGGGCACCGCTGTGGACCCCTGGGGTTCCATTACCCTTTCTCCATTACTGGATCTATAGCTGGTTCCCAATCTTTCCTGGTTATCAAGACTATAACCACCAATGGGGTGAACACCCTCGTATGTGCCTTTGTGCTGACGTTTTGGATGATTTGGAGTTTATTAAGGGCTCCTTAGTCGAATTCAGGCAGCTGTCCTGAGAAACCGATGAGGGCTGGTCAGGAAGGGCTCCACGCGGCCCTGACGCCAGAGGAACAGACCAGGGAGTGGGACTGCTTGGGAGCCCCTCGGTAGGGATGTGATGTCTGTGTCCTCCCAAATATCCATGTGGAAACCCTCCCCGCAATGTGATGGTGTTTAGAGGAAGGGCCTTTGCAAGGTGCTCAGGGTTGGAGAAGATCATAGGGTTGGGCCCTGGTGATGGGGTCGGTGCCCTTAGAGGAAGAGATCCCAGAGTGCCTGCTCTCTCCTGGACGTGTAAGGACACGGTAAGAAGGCACCGTCCACGGGCCATGGAGGGAGCCTGGCCCAGGGAATGGAAGTGATCTTGACCTTGGACTCCAGCCTCCTGAACTGTGGGAAAATACATCTGTCGTGTAAGCCGCCCAGTCTGTGCGTGGACTTTTGTTAAGGGTGCCGAGCTGCGTGAGCTGCCTCCTCCCTGAGAGGGCCAGGGTCTGCGAGCCAGCACCAGCTAGAGGGGCCGAGGCAGAAGGGCCCGCTGTGCTTACCTGGTTAATCATGCACGTCTCCAGCTCCTCTTTGGAGAAACCCGTTTGACCCCTTTCCTTGTTCTGACAAAACAGAATAGACAGAATCTCAGTGGCTCTCTGGGGAAGGAGCGGCTTCCACGTTGTACTCAGACCATGTTTAGTTTGGGTCCCTAGCGAGTGCTTTCCCCCGGCTGATCGTATACGCTGACTGGTCCCCCTCTGTACTAATATTGAGCTTGCAACAGCAGGAGAGGGATATGCAGGAGCATAACTGTGCTGGCAGCAACAGCTGCAAGCCGCTGAGATGGGGTATGTGATGCCAAGGAAAACCAGTGTAATGACATCAGGTGAGTCGGGTCTTTCTCAGCTCCCCTCCCCCCACTCGGGCTGTGGGATGCTTGGGAACCCTGTCCAGGTAGTGGCCCTCTCTGGATTTTAACTGTGGACGCTGATGGTCAGTACTCTGGCCAGGTGGGAGACAAAGATGCACAAGGGGTGGGTGTGTGGCTGGGGGCTGGGGCGCCTGTGTGTGTGTGTGTGTGTGCATGCGCGTACAAGTGTTCATGCCCCAAACCTCACCCGGTACCACATGAAGATTGTCTTAAAGGCATTTTCGTTGGAGCAGGAGCCGCAGGACATGGTGATGAGCTGGGACATCCCTTTGGGAGCCACCTGCAGGGAGAGAAACAGCTGTGGCCTCAGCTCCATCTTGATTCCCACGTGCCCAGCTGGTGCTGGGCCTCCGTAGGAGCCCATGGGGGACACTGGGGTGTGCTGGAAGGGATCCAGGAATGTCCCAATAGCAGCAGGACTGGGAGAACAGACTTGAGTTCTTCCAGGGCATGGTGGAGAAGCCCAGGAAAGCCTGGAAGCTGAAAGGCAGGGAGGAAAAAGCCACGAAGAAAAGCCCCGACCATCTGCCTGGCGCACCCGCCATCCCCTTAGTGCCCACATTTTATGAGTGGGAAGCTGAGGTTCAGAATGACCTTAATTGTTGTAACCACTAAAACTGAAATGTTGGGGAGGGGTGAATAACATGCAGAGCTCTGAACAAATATTAATTCCCCTTGCTTCCTTTTTCAGGCACACAAGGGATCCCTTTTTTTTTTTAAAAGGAAAATTAAAAATGCTCCTCAAGAAAAACAGCACAAGAGCAAGACTGAAGTAGACATACCCCATCCTCAAAGGGGTGGGTCTCGAGTCTTTCCTCCCCTGGCTGGTACCCCTCCCAGCGGGGCTGGAAGGCAGAGGCAGGTCCCAGCAGGGGTGGGCTGTTCCTGAGAACTCACCGAGAGCAAGGACTCCTGCAGCTTCTCCACGAAGTTCTCCGGAGGAAGAATCCCAAGGGCAGGTCTGTTGATGAATGTGCTCTGCAAAAAGGCAGGAGACAGCCAGTGACTTCTCAGCCCTTACCCTGCTCCGGGCCAACCAAAGACCAACTGAAAGCTTTTCATAGTGGGTGTGTTCAGATAGGTGTTCGCTAGGTGCTGGGAATGGCCCACTTCTTGAGAAATCCACTAGGATTGCTCTAGGTGTAAAAAGGTACCGTCATATTTCCTGGTGGTAATACTGCACTCTAAAAGATGCTACTGTTGGGGGAAGCCGGGAGGAGGTACACTGTGTACTATTTTTTGCTAACTTCCTGTGAGTTATAACTAAATCACAATGTTGTAATTTTATAATTAAACTATCCTTATGATTTTTCAAACCCACCCATCATAATGGCTAAAAGACGGACAATAGC
The DNA here is from genome assembly GCA_028646535.1 of Procyon lotor. Taxonomy (NCBI): domain Eukaryota; kingdom Metazoa; phylum Chordata; class Mammalia; order Carnivora; family Procyonidae; genus Procyon; species Procyon lotor. Next base: position 5,622,627 of record CM053621.1, on the reverse strand, counting down.
AAGTGCTGGGCGAGGGTGCAGAGCCACTAGGACCCTCATTCACAGCTGGTGGGAACGTACACTGGTACAGCCACTTTGGGAGGCAGCGTGGCCGTTTCTTACAATGCTGAACACACACACGCACCATCCATCAGCAGTTTCTCTCCTAGGTATTTACGTGAAAAGAAAGCACACATCCACACAAGCACGTGAGTGCCCGTGAATGTCTTCGGTGGCTTTTATTTTTATTTGCCAAAACCTGGAAAGAACCCACCCGTCCCTTGGCCGGGGTAGGGTAAGTGAAGCGATACCTGTGCGCCCTGGGAAACGCTCAGAACTAGAAGGAACCATCTAGCGACACACACGCTAACATGGAGGGACACGGAAGAATGTCAAAGTTACCATGGTGAGCGGAAGAACCCAGAATCAGAGAGGTATGCACTGCATGGTCCCCTTCATAGGACATTCTGGAAAAGGCAAGACTAGGGAGACACACAGCAGCGCACGGCTGCCAGGGGCTGGGGTGGGACGGACTACACATGGGCTAGGGGAATATCTGGGTGCCCAAGTGTCCTGTGTCTAGATTTTTAAATTCTCTTAAAACAACCTGTGGCCTAAGGGACAGTCTCACACTCAGGGGGCTGCATTCTTGAAGAAAACCAGCCCCTCCTTGCCTGATGGCTTCAAAACCCAGGCATGCCCACTAGCTACCCATGCGGTGGGGTTGGAGGCACACGCCGGGCCAAGGGTCCAAAATCTCCCCACAGGCTGGTCTGCAGAGACCTGCTTTAAAGGGAGGATGAAGGAGAACATTTAATTCTGGAAAGACGCTGACTGTGGGAGAAGTTTCGAGCACGAGGGATGAGGCTGTGTGCTCAGACCCCAGGCTGGAGTCGGGAAGGGTCCAGGGAGGGTTTGCACAAATGGGAAACAACGAGGTTGCCAGGAGGTGGATTTGGGTTTTAAAAAGGGATTGGGTTAAGTGCAACGTGGCATCCTGGACTGGATTCTGGAAGCAAAAAACGGACATTATTGGGCTAAGTGGGGGAATGTGAACGAGGTCTGCACCACATTAAGGTGCCCGTGTTAATTCCTGAGTTTTGATGTGGTGCTGTGGGGAGGGAGGAGTCGGCACTGGGCGAACGTGCTGAAAGGCAGTGAGAGCTGTCTCCTCCTCGTCTGGACACCTGAAGCCAGTCTGCAGTCGCCTCACCTAGTTAAAAGTGGAGGAATGACTGGGCCTGGGGACTGCCCAGGTTCCTCTCTCGGACATCATCAGTGCCATAATCTCAGTGCGAATCCACATGGCACCATCACTGCAGAGGGAGGCATCCTGGTGGCCTTGGGGTTCAGCTTAGACTGCTGGAAATCGGGGCGGATTCATACTCTCTTACTTTTTCTGCTTTGGGACCACCTGGGTGAGTCTAAGGCAAGTACCTGGGACGTTAACTCTCCTCACTGTAGTGTTGGGAAAACTGAGGACCAGAGAGATCAAGCAACCTGCTATAAATCACACAGACCGGAAGGGGCAGAAGGACGACTCAGATCAGGTTTGGTGACTTCAGAGTTCATCCTTTGCCATACCCTGCAGGCAGCCTCCACCCAAAAATGTTAATGCAGCATATGAGTTTGCATAGTGCAACCAAGGGACATGGGCTGGCCCATAGTGGCCTTTGAGGGGCATTTTCCTTTAGCTCTGAGCTGTCCATGGGGCTCCTAAGAAATCACGCACATCGTGAGATCAGGGTCAAGGCGAGCTGCCACGGCTGGTAGTCGGGGGGGCAGCTCATGGAAGGGACGGCCATGCTGGCTGGCAGCCTGACTGCCTATCTGGGACCAGGGAGGATGTGGGGGTGGTGTTCTTGTTCAACAGAGCATGACATTAAGAACAGAAGATTATCTGGGACATTGGGTAGCAGAATCAAATGAGGACAGGTTTCTAGAACCCTTGCTGTCAGACTCAGCAGTCGTAAAGTGCAGTGTGGAGAGAATGGCTTTGGTTTAAGTGGCTGTGCCACCTGAGGCACAGGCTAAAGCTCTCTGGTCTTCAGGGCTCCTATCCGCCCAAATGGGGACTCTTCCCTTGGTCCCCAAGGGGCCAGTGAGACCGCTGAGCATGCGATGAGGCAGCAGCTCAGTCGAGATGAACGGTCACACAGGTGGACAGGCCCGGGGGTCACAGTGGAGAGATGTGTCTGAGCTGAGCAGCGCGGCACTCCCAGGTGTCATGGATGTGAGGCCGCTCCCATCACTCAGCGCAATGACTGTGCGCTGACCGTGGCCCTGGTGATGTAAGAAACTGGAACTGGAACCCAGAAAGTGGATCCGGGGGCCACGGCCTTGTTTTCTGCAGCCACATGAAGGAATGACAGAGTTTAAGGGTGATGTGGTTAGGGTACAAAAGGGTTGATTGGCCCCTTCATAGGACTTCATCGACCTGGCAGGAACCTGCCCTTGACAGGCAAAGGAACGTAATCACCAGCTGAGCGCACTTCCAGCCAAGAACTTGGAAGACCCAGCATGTCAGCCCGTGGTCCCCCATCCTGGCGCCCAGGTGTTCCCCCCTCCCCACCTTGACTGAGCTGATGGCAGCCGCAGGCTCTCTAAGACTGGGCTGGGGCCTCCTTTCACTTGGCCGGACCCAGACTTCTGCAGCACAGACTGAGGTCCAGACTGATGCAGACCAGCACCTCACCAGCACCTAGAACAGTGCCCTGCAGGCAGGAGGGATTCAATCAATAATTGACGACTGAACAAAAGTGAAGAAATAAGGCTAAAGAAACGGGAGCCAGACCACCAAGGGCTGTGCATCTGAAGTAGGGGAACTGGGGTGCCTCCCAGGGGCAGGGGGTACAGGAAAGAGTCCCATGCAAGGTGCAGCTTGAAGCAGGTGAGCGTGGGCCTGCTGGGGTGAGGGGCTGCCGGGCACATGCAAGGTCACGGCTGGTCCTGACAGGGTGAGGGGCAAGAGGCAAGCAGTGGGCAGGAGGAAGGGAGGATGTTCCTGCAGAGACAGGTGGGGGCAGGGCATCCCCTAAAATCACGTGTTTCCAGGGATGACTCTGTCTCTGGAGGCAGCTGACGCCGCCAATGTGTGTGACATGTTTGTTGACACATTTTTTTCAGCACCAACTGCTGAGGCATCTGGGATCTGCACAACGTTTCGAAACAAAGCCAGGCTTTGAATGTAAACATCCCCATGGAGCCTCCCAAACGGGCTCCCCAGGCACCTTCAGGGGGCCGCCCATTCCCACTCCAGTGGCTCCTGAACTTGGCGACAAGCAGGGGTGGACGTGTCCCGAGGCCCCTCCCTGCGGGGCACAGCCGTCGCTAAGGGGGGACATGCACTTCCTTCCTGTTCCCTTCAACTCGGTGGGTTAAAAGATGAGACTTCAAGCCTGGGGCGTCGGTTCCCAACGTGCCTGCCCGCCCCCCCTCCTCGGCCGGGCTGAGATCGCTCTTCAGGAGTCATACCCCCTATGTCACTGAGTAGAACGAATGCCCCGCAGGGACACCGGGTGTGGGCGAGGACGCGGAGCAACTGGAACTCACACGCCGCTGTCGGGAGGGATGGGCGGGCAGGAGCGGCGGCGCATGCGCACCTCCGTGCCAGCGCCGGCCAGCCGCGAGGCACGCACATCGCCTCCAAAGCACACGAGCTCCGAGGTTTCCCAGCGGTCTTCCGGGGTAACGATCCGACAGCCTAGAGGCTGTAGGATGGGTCCGTTCACTGCAGTGGACGCACACGGGGGAAGGCTATAAAGCCCTCTGGACACGGCTGGTCTGTGGCTACACACAAGGATGAATCCCGCAGCTGGACTTCGAGGGAAACAAGTCGGGCACGATAAAGACGCACGCTGCAAGACCCCACGTCCGTGGCCATACAGAATGGAAGAAACGCACCTGTGCCGTTAGACGTGCGGGGAGAGCGCCCGGGTGGGGGCATGCTGCAGGGATCAGGTGCAACTCCCGTGTTCTTAGCGGGGGTGAGAAACCTCCTCCCCCAGGGACGCGGAAGGCCCGGCCGTCTGCATGGTACAGGAGGGCGTCCGGCAGGGGTATCGTAGGTGCTGCCTCGTCCAGAAGATGCCACACCCTCTTCCCGTCCCGCACTGGGAAGGAGTGATGTGGCAAAAGGGACTTGGTGGACGAGATTAAGGCTCTGGATCTGCTCAGATAGAGATTATTCTGGATTTTCCGGGTAGGCTGAATGCAACCACGCGAGCCCTTTGCACCACGGCGGGAACAATTACGAAAATGACATCTAAAAAGGCTCCTTAAGGAAGTAATAATGAAATTGAGCTGAAAAACCCCGGGTTGTATGGGACGGTTCACGGAGCAGGGTGGTTGTGGGGGGACGCGTGTCTGTGTGTGTGTTACGTTAGTGTGACCGACCAACGGCTTCCTGCCCCGCTCCCGCCGGCTGCTCATCTGGGGCGCCTCTATCCCCCGGGGCCCAGGCGGCAACGTCTGCAGACAGGTTTGGTTCTCACAACTGAAGACAGGGAAGCTCCTGCACGGAGTAGGGGAGGCTGGCGGTGTCTCTGACGTCCTGCGGTGCCCAGGACGGACCCCCGGCCGAGAAGCACCTCTCCGGCCGCACCGGTGCCGAGACTGACACGTGGCCCGTGTGCTCCCTAAGTCTGCGTGCTGCCAGGTCCCTGTGACTGGACCCTGGCCACCTGTCCTCTTTCACTCCTCATTCTCACGGCTGCTCTCCCTCCCACCCCCTTCTCCCAGCAGGGGCTCTGGAGGCTCCTGCTTCTCCTTCAGTCTCTGCCCTGGAAGGCTCCCCTGACCCTAGGCCCCCTCAGTCCCCGAAAAGCCCAGGCCCTGTGGGTTTTATTCCCAGCACCTCCTCCAGCTGTGCCACCTCGGACAAATACTTAACCTCTCTGTGCCTCAGTGTCCTCATCCGTAGGGTGGGGATGCCAACGGGCCCTGCCTCATAGACTTGTCAACACTGCAGCCGTGAAGTGCTGAAGGCAGTGTTTGGCACACATTTCACTCTCGATAAATGTCGACCACTATTGCCAGCATTATTGTTTCATCCCGACACAGTTTGCCTCATTCCGTAGCACTTAATATGGACGCAATCAATATGGACGCAATCCGACGCTTATGTGGGAGCAGGGCTCTGTGGTTTTGCTCACCAAGGCATTCCAGGTGCCTAGTGTACTGTATGTGCTCAATAAATATTTGTGGAATGAATGAGTGGGCTGTTTCCAAAGGAAGGCTGCCCAGTGGTCCTCTGGAGCACCACGAACACTGCATGACGGGGGACTCACCGCGTTTTGAGGCTGTTGGATCAGCTTCAGGAGGGCAGGGTGGCTGTAGCCTGGGGAGAGAGGGCACGGTTAGCGTCCTGGTTAGAGGCCTTCCTGGCACCCAGGGTTCCCTTCCCACTCCCCCATGGCCACCCCCACTTCCCTTCCAATCCTCTCACTCCCTTCACAGAGGGCCTTGTTGTCCCTTGCAGATGAGACCCATTCCTGGGGTCCACTCAGACCTCTGGACTCAGGATCCCTCGGGCTGCTACCAGAGATTCTCCCAAATTCTCTAGCTGACCCTGAGACCCAGGTCTGAGCCCTACTGGGCTAGAGACACAGATGAGGCAATGAATGCAAGGTTAAGGCCCGCCTGAGGACCCGGGCTGGGAGTGGTCCCCTAGGCCAGTAGGACAGACTGCAGATGTGGCCCTCCCCTTCTTCCCCAGGGCCACTGGGGGGCCTGCAATATTTTTGCAACCCCACTGGGGGTTGCAATATACGTTTGATCAGGAACTGAGCCAGCGAATGGTGCAGCCTGTACCTCATGACCCGCGCCCCCCACTCCTTCATACGTTTGCTGCTTCCCAGAGTTTCACTGCATCGACTGTCCAGACTGAGACCGAGGTTGCAGGATACCCTTTGACTCAGCAACTGGTCTTCTATGAATTCGCCCTACACACACGTACAATAAGCAATGCACATGCATCTTAACTGTGACGATCCAGTATCTCCAGGCTTGAAAGCAAACCTACACCCATCAGGGGCCATAACGAACAGAAAGCCCGCGGGGCACAGCGGATGCTCAGTCCGGGGAGTCCTTTATCGTAGAGAGGGGAGGACACCGCACAGCCCTGGAGCCAGAGTGTCCCGGGTTCAAGGCCTGTACTTCTGGTTTCTGTTCACGGTTCCCAATCCTGGCAATGACTCCTGCGGGAAGGCCAAGTCTGTGGGGGCACAGAGGTCAGGAGACCGAATCGGAAGCCCCTCCGAGACAGTGGCCAAGCGTTGCCCTCAGTAAACAGTAGTTGAATGAATGAATGACATGGAGATCCGGCGACATAGGCGGGAACCCAGCACTATTGCAGGAGAGAGACCAGCCAGTGGATCTTGGCACAGGAAACAGACCCTGGAGGGAAACTCCTGGTCTCCAACTATGGCAATTTTTACCATGCATACCTTGTACCTATTTTTGTTAAGTCAATTCATATTTAGTTTAAATAAATTTATTTTGTTTTTGTCTTTATTTTTTAAGATTTGATTGTTTTTAAGTAATCTCTACACCCAACGTGGGGCTTGAACCTAGAACCCCGAGATCCAGAGTCCCATGCCCCACCTGCTGAGCCAGCTAGGTGCCCTTAAATGAACTCACTTGGGAAGGGGACTTGCATCACTGTGGTGAGAGGCCCGCCCAAGGCTCAGGGCCTGCGGCCTGCTCAGCTCCGCAGGAGGCTGGCAAGTTCAGAGGGGTGGTGAGGCCCCGGCGCCACCCTGGGGAGACGTTCTCCTCTGCAGCATTGGAGAGTGAACGGACCTAAAGAGCCTGTGGTTTCACTGCCTGCTTGGAGGAGGGTGGTCTGGTGGGTGTGTGTCGGGGGTGGTGATCTGGGGTCCAAGGGGACAGAGCTGTGAGCAGCCTCCCTGCCCTCTCACCTTACTTGCAGCTGCGTTGGGCTGAAGGCTGCAGGGTGCTCATTACTCAAGGAAGGAACACTCTGTGTGGGTTTTTGCCAACTGCATTTTAACCAGAGGTCTTTCAGCTCTGCTTCTTTATCATGCTGCCTGGCTGTTTATGACTTTGGTGCCTCAGTAGATAAGCCAGTTCAGGAAAATCTTATTAAACCACAGAGGCAGCTTGTCTTATTGACTTCAGAGGGAGAGATGAGAGCGAAGCTGGTCCCTCTGATCAGAGAAATCCATGCTTGGGCTTTTAACGCTGTGGGACCCTGCCCTGCAGGCCAGGGCAGGGCAGGGCAGCCATCTGTGAGGCTGCTGTCACAGCAGTAAGCTTACGAGGCAGAGGGCCTTTGGTTCAAATCCTTGGGCTCCCTGGACACACGGGACAATCTCTGTGACCTCCTGAAACCTGGCCCCCATGGTAAGCTGGAGGTGATGTTCTACAACCTGAAGTTACAGGACTGTGGCGGGGGTCTAATGGGATAGTATGTAAGGTGCTTAGCAATATGCCAGGGCTATGGCAAATTCTCAGCAGTCACCAGTTAGAAAAAATCACCTCAAAGACTACAGATAGAGGAGAAAAGGCAGCCAGAGAAGACCTTTCAGAACTCACTGTACTTTCCCAACTTCTGCGGCCCCCACACATTTGTTGGCTGGCTGGGGCTGAGAAATGAGGGAGGCCCGCGGGGGCCCACGGGGGCTGGGGGCAGGAGGATGGGCAGTTAGCTGGGGAGAGAAGAACCTGCAACCAGTGGTGGTTACACGGTAGAGCTAGAATATGACCCTGAAAACTCCAGACCCGGCCCTTTCACTCCAACCCAGAATTTGGACGGGGTTGTATAAATCAAAGAACCCAAGATGCCTTCAGAGGCCAAAGTGTGTCTGAATGACGGGCTTCCCAAAAGGAATGAGTCACCTTACTGTCTAATCGCATCTTAATGGGAAATAAATAGGGACTGGCATCGTGCACGAAGGGACAAGGGACAGACATGCACCAGACGAGACGCTCAGCCCACAGACCAGAGTGCAGCAGCGACCTGCAGGTCTGAGTCAGCCCTGTCCATCCCATTGTCAGCCGTGACCTCCTCTAGCCGCGAGCCACACTCTGTATGGCCCGGAGGTGAGTGTGGTGAGGCAGTTGCTGCTGGTGACCCCGCTGCTCACCTTGACTGGGCACCCCTCTCCCCAGCTGCCTGTGTGGGGGCCGATAACAGTTCCAGCCGCTTCTTACTCTGGAAAACTGCCCTTGGCCCTTTGCCCAAGAGATGAGCCATGTCCTTGCTGCTGGCAACTAAGAGGCAATGACTGACTGGCACTGGGGCCCAAAAAGGCCAGCCTCTTCAATGCTGTCTGGGATCAACTCTTGGCTGCAAGTCATGCTCCAGAGCCCCCTTTGGGATCAGGCTATGGCTAGTCTCTGGCTGAGACCTCATCCTTCTTAGCCTTTCCCTCTCTCCCGTCTTCTGAGAGCGTGCCCATAATAAGCAACTCGCACAGAACCCCTGCCTCAGGCTCTTCTACGAGACCTAACCTAAGGCAGCTGACATTAAAGGCTAGGGTCCCACAGACCTGGGCTCACGTTTCGGCCATGCTTCCTCTGCAAGCCACGTCAGCTTTGCTTATCTATCTACAAAATGGGGGTATTAATACATACTCACCCTGTGGGGTTTCAAGGAAGAGTCAATGAGAGAAGAGAAGATACATCAAGTTCCTATAACAGAACCCCTACCAATTACTTGCTACTTTTCTCTGCCCTTAAGGCAAGTGTCTGGCAGCACACAGGGATGCGGGTACTGGAAGGAGCATCTAAAGCCTGGACCCCCATGACTAACAGAGAGAGGAGGTACATACATACGAGGGCAGATTTCCCAGCTCTTACCTATGGGGACAGAGGAAATCTGGGAGTACAGGTCCAACATCCGGTTGCCATCCACATCGACCAGGTAATTGCCTCGGCTCTCCTCATAATTGCAGAAAAAGTGCACAGCCTCTGCATTCTTGGGGAAAGCAGAGACTGACTCAGGGTCACTGTAATCTCCTAGATTCTCCATCTTTCAGGGTGAAGCTTGAACTGGTGGAGTACACCGTGTCCTGCCCATTCCAGGGGCACAGAGAGGGTATCTGTAGGTGCTTACATGTATGGTTTGTTTTAGAGTAGTTTGCTAAGCTGTAATTTGTCTTTTATGAATTTTTGTATGTATTTTATATATCACAATAACAAAAAGTTCAGTAATAAATCTGAAGAAGATTCTGATGTTAAGATGATGGTAAGTCTTAGAGCAGCCGGGAAGAAAACTAAAAAATATACAGTAATTATGAAAGAAATGAAAGTGGCACACTAGAAGATATCCACTTAAAGCAAAAGAAAAAAAAAAGAAGTAAAAGAGGAACAAAAATATATGAGAAATATAGAGAACAGAGAGTAAAATGGAAGATATAAATATATCAACAACAGGATTAACTGTGCATTAAACAACTCAATCAAAAATCAGAAACTAGGGGTGCCTGGGTGGCTGAGTGGGTTAAAGCCTCTGCCTTCAGCTCAGGTCATGATCTCAGGGATCAAGCAGTAAGCTTACGAGGCAGAGATCAAGCCCCACATCAGGCTCTCTGCTCAGCAGGGAGCCTGCTTCCCCCGATCCTCTCTCTGCCTACTTGTGATCTTTCTCTCTCTCTCTCTGTCAAATAAATAAATAAAATCTTAAAAAAAAAAAAATCAGAAACTAGGGGCGCCTGGGTGGCTCAGTCGTTAAGCGTCTGCCCTCGGCTCAGGTCATGATCCCAGGGGCCTGGGATAGAGCCCCGCGTCGGGCTCTCTGCTCTGCAGGAAGCCTACTTCTCCCACTACCATTCCCTCTGCTTGTGTTCCCTCTCTCGCTGTGTTTCTCTGTCAAATAAATAAAATCTTTTAAAAAAAAAATCAGAAACTAAAAAAAAAAAAACAAGAAACTAACAGACTGGATAAAACGATTCTGTCTTCACGAGACATATTTTCAGTTCAAGAATACAAATGGGTTGTAGGTAAAAGGATGGAAAAAGATACACGATTCTTACAGCAATCCTAAGAAAACTGAAATGGTTTATATTAATCAGACAAAATCAACTGTAAAACAAACAAAAATGTTTGTAGAGTTGTATGACAATTGTAGAGTCATGCAACTTTTACTATAATTGTAGTAAAACTACAACTGTAAAATTGTATAGTTTTACTATACAATTGTATAACAATTACAGACCTGTAAGCACCTGATAACAGAGCCCCAAAATACATGAAGCAAAAATGGACATGACTGAAGAAGAATATAGTTATAAGAGAACAGCTGCAGCTTTAATAGCTGGCTTTCGATAGTGGATAGAACAACCAGGCAGAAGATTACCAAGGAAGTAAGATTTGAACAACGCTCTAAAGCAACAGATCCCACAAACACTTAAACCAACGTATCCCAAAAACACTTACGAAATGCTCCACCCAAAAGTGGTAGAGCACACGTTCTCCTTAAGCGCATGTGGAACATTTTCCAGGATACACCATATCAAAAGCCTCAGTAAAATTTAAAAGGATTGAAATCACACAAAGTAAAAAAAAAAAAAAAAAAGAAATCACACAAAGTATGTTTCCCATCCACAAAAGAATGAAATTGGAAACCAGTAACAGAAAGAAATTTGGGAAGTTCCTCAAAATGTGGAAACTAACATATAAATAACAAATAAGTCAAAAAAGAAATCATAAGGGAAATTGGAGGGTGGGGGAAGCTTTAGAACAAAGTCAGTTGCTTCTTTTTTTTTTTTTAAGGAGCTGGCCCAGCCCAAGTGTGTCCCTCAGCTAAGTCATAACAGAGGAATGGAGGGAGTGCTAGCTCATCCTCACTTACCTGAATTATATTCAGCTGTTTCATTAACTCCTGCAGGCAAGAAGAGCAAAAGCATTATAGCAAGGACACACTCTTGCCAAAGAAGCTTCAAGTCTTTCACGTGTTCCCAAGTTTTGGGGCTTCCCCCCACCCTTATGCCAATAACTTCATAGTTTATTAGTTAGCAATATTATAATTATTTAAAAATTGCTTCACATAAATAGTTGGCAGGAAACTATTCCTGCCAGTTACATTACCAGTGTAACAGAGACTTAGAAACTTGGAAGGATAACAACAAAATAAAATAAAATAAAATATTTAACAAAAATATTTAAGCTAAAGGTGCTTATCTAATAGTGCTCATAAAAGCATAGGTTCCTTTTTTAAGTAGGCTCCACACCCAGTGACCTTGAGATTAAGACCTGAGCTGAGCTCAAGAGTCGAATGCTTAAGGGACTGAGCCACACGGGCACCCTGGTTCCCTTTGCATTAGGGAAAAAGAGGCTTTTTAACACCGTTAGAAAAAATAAAATCAACTGAAAATATAAATCTGCACATCAAAGAATCATTTGTAATTATAATCTGAACACTCCAAAAACCACCTGTCCAAGTCTATATAGAAATTGGGAATTAGAAATTGGGAATTGAGGGACGCCTGGGTGGCTCAGTGGGTTAAAGCCTCTGCCTTCGGCTCAGGTCATGTTCTCAGGGTCCTGGGATCGAGCCGCACATCGGGCTCTCTGCTCCGCGGGGAGCCTGCTTCCACCTCTCTCTCTGCCTACTTGTGATCTCTCTCTGTCAAATAAATAAATAAAATCTTAAAAAAAAAAAAAGAAATTGGGAATTGGGAACCAGTTGCTTTACTACTACACAGATTTAATCTCTAAAAATAATTCAACGTAGAATCAACTTCAGCAATTTGTATTGTGAGATTATATATTTCCACGTAATAATAGAAACGAATATTAATTATAAGGATATAAAAACTTATCCCAGGTATTTTACCACCGTGAAGTGAAAATCCACCCCTCCCCCTGAAATGTGTAATGTGCAGGTTGTGTAGCATCTTTGAGGAGGAGCGCCGTCCTCCCTCATCAGACTCCTCTTGTGTCTCTTCCATCTCACACAGTAACATCTATACCAGGAATTCATAGCAACCCAGTGTGTCTCATGTGCCACGCCCTGTCACCCTGCACGCCTCTCCCCATTCCATTCCCCTGTCTACAACAGAAGAACGCACTCCTTTGGTGAATTCTTCCTCTTTATCCTTCAAGGTCAAGATCGAGCTGCCCTATGCCGTCTAGCATTGCCATGTTCTTCCACTTTGGTTGGATGTTCTGCCCCAGACCTTCATTCTGGACTCAAAGCAAGCCGTCTGACTTCCTTTGGCCAACAGAATGAGGTAGGAGTGATGGTAGAACAATGTGGAGCCTAGATCTTTAAGAGACCCGTTACATGCTCTCCTCTGCCACTGCCATGAGGATGAGCCCAGCCCAGCTTGCTGGAGGATGAGAGAGACACAGGGAGCAGAGCCAAGTCACTGCAGTGACCAAGACAAGCTCAGCCTAGATCAACCAGTGGCCAGTCATCCCCAGGTATGTAGATGGGCTCAAGAGAGCTGCCCAGCTAACTCCCAGTTAACCCCAGATGCATAAGCTGTCTGTATGCTACTGGGGTCCTGTGATTGTTATACAGCATTACTGTGACAATGGACAACTGATACATCTCCTCTGAGAAGGCCTCTTTGACTTGTCATGGCAGCATGGCCTAGTTTAATGTCCCAGATCTCCAGTGGGAAGCTCTCTGAAAGCAGCTAAGAACACAGGTCTCTAAGCCTCACTGTGTTCTTGCCTCATGGACGCCTTTCGTTCTGTTCTTAAGAACACCACTCAAGTGTGCCCAACTCACCCGAGATCTAGGCCCTGGGACTTCAGTCTTCATTAGTGGCCCATCATAATCAAAGTCAACGTCAACTTTGGCTGCGGCCTGACTGATGTGTCTGGAGCCTGGAGTAAACAAAGATGATGAGAATCCCTGGTAACAGTAGGTATAATGAGAATTCTGCCCTGACAGGCGCCCAATGTCCCCAACAGACACAGTGCCAGGACCTCCACCCCATCCTAGCCAGGCCACCCCTGAACACAGAGTCTGGCCAGACCCGGGCACCACAAAACCACTGCAGATTCCAACAGATGGGAGAGCCCAGTGCTAGTGAGGTTGTAGGTGAATAGGTGTGCTCATGTTCTGCTGGCCTGAGTATCAGCTAATGATGCCTTCCTATTCCTTTCTACTGAGCAATCCCATTTCAGGATTCATCCTAAGAAAATAATGGGACCAGTACACAAAAATGTAGTTTACAAATATTTGTAATAATACTATCTTTCAACAAGAAAACAACCTAGATTTCCAGTAATATAGAGCAGCTAAACACAATATGACATATTTCACCATTTCATGGACATGGAAATTTTTATTTTTTTTTGAGAGAGGGCACAGTGGGGAGGGGCAGAGGCGGAGGGAGAGAAACTTTTTTTTTTTAGAGGGAGAGAATTTTATGCAGGCTCCACGCCCAGTGCAAAGCCCGATGTGGGGCTCGATCTCATGACCCTGAGATTATGACCTGAGTTGAAATCAAGAGTTGGACACTTAACTGACTGAGCCACCCGGGCGCCCCTGGAAGTTTTGAACTTCTATGGACATGGAAAGATGGACATGGTATTACCATGTGAAAGGTCAGATTATAAAAATTATTCAAATTTTGCCAAAATTTAATTTCTACCCAAACTTATATCCAAATGTCTACGTAGACCGAGCTGCTCAGCCCTTAGCACTATTGGCGTTTGGGGCCAGGTAACTCTCTGTCGTGGGGCCATGCTGTGCACTGGGGGGTGGTTAGCAGGATCCTTGGCTCCACCCACCAGATCCGGGACCAGCGCCCCTGGGGTTGCGCCCGTACTTGTGACACTCAAAAACCACGAGGAGGGAACAATCAAATGTCTAAATTCAGGTAGTCCCCGGGGTGCCTGGGTGGCTCAGTCGGTTAAGCATCTGCCTTTAGCCCGCGTCATGATCCTGGGGTCCTGAGATCAAGTACCAAGCTGGGCTCCCTGCTCAGTGGGGAGCCTCCTTCTCGCCCTGCCCTTTCTTTCCGCTCTCTCTCTCTCTAACAAATAAAGTCTTAAAAAAAAAAACCCTTAATTTTCAGGTGGTCCCCACTTATGTGTGTTTTTTGCTGAAAAAGAAAAACTTTGGGGCACAAGTCATTTGCTTGAGCTCCACTTCACATTTATGCATTGCTATCAGTGTATAGACGGGAGTTCCCAGGCTAGACCCACAAGGCTCTCGAAGCTTGGCATGTGGCTGACATAAAGGGAAAGCCTCAACCCCAAATCTTGGTCCCTGTGAGATAGAGCTGCAGTGAGCCCAAGTAAGTGTGGCCCAGAAATCCCTTTAATGCCCCTGCTCATCTTGGGTCTTCCTGGCACATAAGTGGTGTCTGGCAAATGTTAGTTCCTCTCACCTGAGTTGCATCAAACTCGGGAATCACTGGACACTTTGTGAAAATCATATACATGATTTCACTTCTCCTTATGCAACCTTGAGGGGTACAGTATCGTTTCTATTTTATAGAAAAGGAAACCAAAACTCAGAGAAGCAAAGAAGGTACTAGGCTCTGTCTGTCCCTCCCTCCCACTCTCTGTCTCACACACACGTGCCTGCACACACACTCACACACACACACACACACACACACACACACACACACACACAGCTTGCAAGCCATGCTAGAAAACATACTTAAATTCATTCTTAATTTTCCATAATTGCTCTGGATATCAAAGAGGTTTTTGAATTTATTGTGTAACAAAATGTAGCCCTTTGAACATGAAGTCCAGCTAAAATCCAGCGCTACTCTTATTTTAAGGCACGAAGCAGCCGGCTTTTATTGTCTTCTGTTTGATCTGAAAATGAAAAGGGAATCCCTACAGAGTTTGTTCCATTAGCTTGAGTTAAAGGTCATGGAACATATCGATGACTTCTTTTTCACATTAAACTGTTTACTTTCTCCGTGGCCAGGACTCAGGGTTACTGGTCCAGACTGATTCCAGCTAGACCTGCATAAAACACGTTTAGATAAAAAACAATTCTGAACTGGTGCAGGTCCCGCTCTGTTTCCAGTAAAGAGGGGAAGTGAAAAATTCAAAATTGCAAGCTGTCCTCCAATGAGGACACAACAGGTCCGCTCCTCCTTTTTCCGGAAAGTGTCTTGACACTGCACACTGAAGCCAGATTTCCTGGGATCTGGAAAGTGGAGATGCTGGTGCCGGAAGCAGCCCCAGTGGGAGTGCAGCTGAAAGGGTCTCGAGGGGGATGACAGGAGTGACTGGGGTCGTGTGGAGCTATGGGTATGAGGACGCCAAGGCTGCGACAGGGGGAAGGGAGTGGAAAGAGGGCGAGAACCCATCCCCGGGGGATCAGGGATGCACGGGGAACGAGACAGGGAAGCCGAGGGGCACGCGGCAGGCAGACAGGTCTGTATCAAGAGCTGTGTCGGTTTCTACCAGGCGCCAAGTCTCCGTAGGTGTGGACAGAAGAGGGCCAGGGCCTCCGAGCAGAGATCCTGAAAACCACAGCCTGGTTAAGTTTGCTGGCAACAGCAATGGACCACAGGAAGATGGAGCAGCTGGCACGATTCAGACCCCGCCGTGTGCTAGGCAGGCCCTACCCAGGAGAACTCCCATCTACGGTTTTGATTTATCCACAACCCTCTTGAGAGATGGTTCTCAGGTTACGGATGAGGAGCAGAGAGGTTAAGCAACTTTCCCAAGGCTACACAGCTAGTCAGCTGCAGAGCCAGGATTTGAACCCAGGTCTAATACTTTTGCTTTTCCTCCTGATCTCAATTTTGACTTTTTGTAGAGGAAAATAATCAAATACCAATATAACAAATATTCCCTTAAGCGCTTCTTTTTAAAGCAGCCTCCGCGCCCAACATGGGGCTTGAACTCATGACCCTGAGATTGAGAGTTGCACATTCTATAGACTGAGCCAGCCAGGTACCCCAAATATTCTCTTAATGATGATATATAATGATGATATAAACCGCAGGAGAAAACAACCAGATTTCCTTCCCTAGGACCGCTTACAACAAGTCACGTGAGCAGAGATGTCCATTCATTGGGAATTTATGGGGAGCATACCCAGCAGCATCCTGAGCACTTTCCATGGACTGTCTCACTTAAGCCTCACACCTCCCTGGGAAGTAGATGTTATGATTTTTTTCCATGTTACAGAAGAAGACATGAAGCTCAGCAAGGTTGACTAGTTTGCCCAAGGTCACACAGCGGGTAAGCAGCTAAGCTGAAAATTTGCCCCTCAGCCCTCTCCTTTCTCAGAGGCTATCTTTCATCTCATCTAGGGCCAGGCTCTGAAACACAAAATTTGCAGCAAAACAACTCACTTCCTTCAAAGACAAATTCCTAAAGGCACAAAGAAGCAAATAAAGTTTGAATTAATATCAAACCATGCAGCATTTTCATTCATGAATGAAGTGGCATAACCAGGAGGCAGGCATGTGCCCCAAAGCCCGAGACCCTGCATGGCGGTGGTGGTGGGGGTCCAGCTCAGCCCTCTGGGTCTGACGACGATGCCTGCTACCCTCGGAGCCTCGCCAATCCAGAGTCAATGTTTAACTCCAAACTATAAAAACAGCCATCAAATGTTTTTACTGTTCTCTTGCTCTTTATAGTGAGAGCAATAAACGAACGCCAGTTTCCCCAACAGCAAGGGCTCTGTATATGAGCCTGGCCAAGGTCAAGGTCAAGTTCAACTGGAGTTGTTTGCTCTGCTTTTCTTTTGAAAAATCTTATCCTCCCTCCCCCTAACTGTCCACCCTACTTATTGTTATTTTCAACCAATTAAAACTATATCCTTAATAAATATCTGGAGAATATTGGGGTATACATTAGTACATGCTGTTCCAGAGAAGTATCATCCCCTAAAATCTGTTTAAATCTGACAAACCTCCAGTAAGAACTTCAAGTGTAACCTGTCATCCCATTGAGGTGCCCAGACTTGCACTGGGGGTGCCCCTGGGTGGACACCACTTCCTCCCTGATTCTCTGGGGAAGCGAAGACTGTGGCCTCTGTGCGGGGCCAATGTGAAATTAGTTCAGCTAGTGGCCTTCCAAGATGGGAGGTAAAAATGTTCAGGAATCAGTTTTGCTGTTATCCTTAGCAGGGTAGGGATAACTATCTGTTAACACACACAGCACACATACATGCTGTGGGTCCTGTTGGAATCCTTTCTGAGCCATGAAAAGGGCATCACACTTCTTCCAGCGACATCTCGGGGTTTGAAAGTTTGGGTCCGTGTGGTCAGAGAGCAGATATTGTTTTGAATGATCTACAAATGACAAATAGAGAGCGCGACCATGCCACTGACAAGGGTAATGGTGCATCAGATTTAGCCTCGTGGCCTGAAGATTGGCATCATGTCGTCCAGCATAAATCATACTTTCATGGGTGGTCATACACCTAATCACGTCTTGTGTCCTCTGTAAACTTGCAATTGATTGTGGGACGGTAACCCACGGACACAGACAGATTTCTCCAGCCCCGTGGCCACTATCACTTTTCCCAGGATACTCCCACAGTCACTGTGTGATTGTGACTCACACAGATCCACATGCAGTCACCAGTATGAACATTATGGGTACAGGCTGACTGAGTCGGGCAGGAGCCGCCAAACACAAGGACACACAGTGTCCTTGTGCAAAAGATAGTTTGCTGGGGCCCTTCATGCAAAGGATGGTTTGCTCCAGAGCGATGCTCCTCCAGAGCACTCCGAGGAGGAGTCGATTCTGTGCATGTCATGGTCCAGCCACGAGACCCAATAAGGAGCTGGTTTGGGGGGTACCTTCCTCAGCTATGGTGAGACGGCTGCCAGCCTGAGGGCCACGGTGTTTAAAGACCTCAAGTTGTTCACTGTTCTTGATGTCGAAGGTGAGACCCCAGTGCCATTTGCCGGTCCTGCATAGAAGATTCGCTGTCTACTACGGCTCTTCCAGCTGTGGCTGCTCCCCACGCCAACGGTGTGACCACTGGAACCCATGGAAAGGGCAATGCTCTTCCCGGAGGTTCAGTATCGGGGGGCTTTGGAGGTACAGCCCTCACAGACCCCACGCACCTCCGACCCACCAGACAGAAGCTCAGAGAGCGTTCTCTGCTACACAGTAAGGTCCCGAGTATCTGAACGGCATTCTTCGCTGTGGTTGGGCGCCCCTCAGAGTCCCTTCTGTGACTCATGCTCATCTCTGGGCCCTGAGGAAATGTGTAAAGAGTTCTTTGATCCTTTCACAGAAGAGCTCACTGTCGGAGTGTGTCCACACTCACAGGGACACCGTCCTGACAGCGAGCACCAACCCCTTTGAGGAGCTAACTTCATCACAAGCAGAACCACGCGTCTCTCATGAGCTCGCTCTGTGGAGTCTCAAATACCCTTTACAGAATGACTGTCTGGCTTCTCTTGTCCAGAGTCAGAACAATCGATGGCCACTGCCCAAAACCGAGGATTACGAGTTGCTAGGACTTCTCACCTCTGACTCTTGTTTTGGGCCAGTTCTGCTGCCTTCCCAGCTGGAGGCTGAAACTCTCCCACTTGGGTTGACTTTCCTGTTTTTACTCCCCTTGCAGGGTGAGCAGTAAATACACCCTGTCCAGTGTCCCTGTTCTTAGGAACATGGGCAGCCCACAGAGTCTTCTTCTTCCTGAGTTTCTTTTTCCTCGTTTCCCCAGCTGATGTTGGAGCAGACTCTGCCTGTGTGCTCCTTCTCCAAGGGCGGTTTCTGATGCAAAGGACAGTCTTGGAAGACCTGCTGCTGTTGCCTTTAGGTGGCCCTTCACCTTTTTCATCCATGCTTGGGGTGGACGGCCGTGGATTGCGGAGAGGGGGCATCTCTCCTCCGTTCCTGGTGTTTCCTTGCTCCATGGAGAACCTCAGTTCTCAGCCGGGCTCCCAGAAAGTTTGTGTCAGCCCTGAGAAGGATGATGTCGCGGTGATGGACAGCTGAGCTGGGCCGCCGGCACTGTTCTCTCTGCCAGCCCGCAGTCATTCCTCCGACACACTGCAAGCCGCAGCCTCGTGACACAGCACTCACATTCTCGCATGCTCGTCTTGTTCAGGAGACGTGAGTTCTCCTTTAACCTGAACGGGAGCGTTCGGAGCAGGAACGCTGCTGTGGATTCGGAGAGCAGGGGAATGTGGCTGCTCGGGTGGGGACTCCCGTGGATGATGGGGACCCAGGGGCCGATCCATCCTGGGGGGCTCTCCGTTTCTAACGCCCTGGCCATCATTTGGCTCGGCACCAGAGGCATAGCTGTTGTCTGTGTTTGCATCTGCCGAATGGGAGACCACGGGGGCTGACGATGAACCCGATGACAGGGCTTCCTTCTCCATCACTCTCCTGGGCGACCCGGTTCTCTAAGGAGGCAGGGGACCCTCCAGGCTGTTCAGGTGTTTTGCCAGATGCATCATAGGTATGGTGCCGTCAGAGGGTTGTTGTGCACTATGTCGCCTCTGAATAGCAAAGTTTCAGCCCTCTCTCTTGTTCTCAGGAAGGCAGCATGCCATTGATTGATTGATTGATTGATTGATAACACACTCATGGAGGAAAGTGTCAACAACTTCACCACCCAGAGGAAACCACTTTGCTGTCTAGTGTCCCAGTCTCTGTGTTCCATTTGCCAGGGTAAGATTATTAAGGATTTGGGGGGAGGGGCGTGGAGACACCACAGGGACACCTCAGCACAGTGGGTGTGGTGATGGGCTGAAGCTCCCTCCAGGCTCTCCCTTTCCTCTCCCGGGGGACTAAATGGATTAAAGGTTAGCTATCATTTTACAATTTCCTTATTGCTACTTGCCCATCAGCAGCGTAGGAGTGCACATATTCCTGCATCTTTGCCAACACCACGGTTTAGTATTAAAAAACTCCTATCAATCCATTCATCTATCAACCATCTATCTCTCATCTCTCTGTCGTACTAGATATGTCAAAGTGATAGGCCAAAAGAAAAGAAAAATAATCGCACGGTACGGTTCTCCCCATCTGGCACAAGTGTGCCAAAAACAGATTCAGCTCTGGCCAAGAAAATGCAGAGCTGGTGACCCTGAGTTAGCCATAGCCGTCTTGGTTTTTCATCATGTCTCCATATCCATGTTTGTAAAATGGGAGTTAGGCCACTCCCCATCCCGTGGAAGCATAAATGAAGAGCTTTCACACGGACTGTTCCTTCCGAGCAAGAAACGTGCAAAGCAGGGAGGACACCAGTACCACCCCCGTTTTCCTGATGAGAGATGGAGGCTCACAGTCCTGTCCACTGGTCAGTCTCGCTTGGTGAAATGGGGTCCAGTTGGAGGAGTCCTGACCCACTGCTCTTTCCTGGTTGTGTCCTGGGGAAGGCTCTGTTGTCCTCGAGAACGACCTGCAAAGGCAGAGCCACGTGTGCCACAAGGCTGGTGCCCCACGGGGCCACGCTCTCTTGTCACTGATGTATCCTCAGCGCTGGGCTCCGCGCTCGGCACCCAGCAGGTGCTCCATGGTACTAGCTGGGGAGGCCTCTCCCTCCTGCTTGGAGTACGCCATACTGGCACCATCGGTCAGGTTATTTTTAATATAATAATGAGTCAGTGTTAATATACTTCTCTTATAATCGCCTAAAACAAAACAAAACCTCAAAACCTAACTCCTCGAGGCCTCGGAGGTCAAGAATAAGAGGAGGCAGAAACTGTCACAGACCAGAGGAAATGACGTGACAACTAAGTGCGCTGGGAGAAGTCAGGCTGAATCTTGGGGTCCAGAAAGAGGTGTCAAGGGAAAAGCCAGTAAAATCGAAAGAGGAATCTGGAGTTCAGTTAATAGTGATGTACAAGGTCAGCCTCTTAGTTTTCGACAAGAGCATCCTAGTGATGCAAGATTTTAGCCGTGGGGGACACCGGGGCACAGGGGACATCTCTGGACTATCTTAGTAATTTCTCCGTACTTGTAAAATCAGCCAAAAGTAAAAGTTTTTTGTTTCGTTTTGTTTTTGTTTGCTTTAAACAAAACCCGCTAATGCTGTTGGGGGAGAGAGAACACGCCTGCTCTACATCCCACCCAAGGTATAAACACCGGCATCCAACACACCAAGCAAGGCCACAGCCAGAGCTCTGTCTTCAGAAGGCAGACGAGACCAATGAGAGAGAGACGCCACGATGACAACCACGAGGCTCCGAGAGAACTGGGACAGGCTGGCGGTGGGAGTGTAGGGTTCCCCTAAGGGGGCTACCACCAGCCCCTCTCCCCCAGAGCCCTAGAGAGGCACATGGGCAAGGGAGGATAACCCAGTGTTTGCAGCTAGACTGACTTTGCTTCTCCGAGGCTCGGCTCTCTCATCTGTAAAATGGGGTTCATGCGTGCCTTCCTGGTGGGGCTGCTGGGAGGGAGGTCTCGCGGGATCCTGATGAGGCTGGCCTGGCTGAGCCGCCTGCACTGAGTGAGGTGGAGAGAAACAGAAGCCCCGCAGAGACGTGGCCGCAGGGTGGGCGGTGCTGTGGGCCAGCTGGGTGTGGGTGGGTGCAGGTGAGGGAGAGCCCAGGGCGGGTGGCCGCCTCCTATCCAGTGCCCTTGAAGCCCACTTGGCCTTCAGGTCAATCACGAGGATGCCTGTAGCCCTCTTTGTTTGTTGGCAGCAAGCTCAGCTATGTGTTTTCCCCAACAGCCCCTGTGAGGTCAGGCTGGACCCTTCCAGCTGCTGGGGCCGTCACTCCAGGCAAGCAATGTGGCTCCAAGCCGGACCAGCTTCCTGCCCACCTTAGAGCTGTTCCCGCAGGGACAGGAGCGTGTGGCAGAAATGGGAGACTGGGGGTGAGGAGGTGATGCGGACAGTGTTCATGTGTGTGAGGGGAAGACAGCCCCAGAAGTACTGGCTGGCCAACCCCTCGGCCCCCAAGGGCTCTCCCAGCCCAAGAATCCCCAGTCTGGATCATGTTTCCCATCAGAGCCAGTTCTTGCCAAGACCCCCCACGGCTTACTGGGTGCGAGCAGGTGGTAGTTGTGCTGGAAGGTACAGGCCAGCCGCCGGCTGAGCAACATGAAGGCCATGATCCTTTCCTCCGGGAACAGAGGCCCCCTTCACACGTTTCCACCCTGCAAGAAGCCAGAAATGCACAATCAGGCCAGCCAAGAGCACTTCCCTGCCATTCCCCACGTAGTGGAGAAGGTTCTTCTGATAATCACGTTCTTTGCTTTCATACTGAGTGTACACTTTAAAAACCAAAGGCCAGGGGCACCTGGCCAGTTCAGTCGGAGAAGCATGTGACTCTTGATCTCTGGGTTGTGGGTTCGAGACCTACGTTAGTTGTAGAGATTCCTTCAATAAAAGTGTTTTCATTTAACCCTGACCACACCTTAGGCAGGATCACTGTGCACATTTTCTAGATGGAAAAGCAGAGCAAGGGGACAGAGCTGGCTTGAGATCTCCCTGTAGGCGAGCAGACGAGCTCAGTGCGTCATCCACCCGGGACGAGCCAGCCCAATTCGGGAGACGGGAGGGCTCAGATGGAGGAGGTTTCAGGGCAGATGCAGTGGCCGCACGACATAGGAGGCTGGGAGAGCCCTGCCCTGTCCCCACACAGGACACCGGTCCCCAGCGCTGTCTGGGAATCCCAGGACCCCGTGCAGCATCTGGCAGCCTGTTTTGGGAAGTGCATGTTTCCAGTCATGTGACCGACCTTCGTGACTTTGCTGGAGATGGAGGGATTCCGTGGTTCCGTGGATGTGGGACTTTGCTCTGAAACCCAGGGAGTGAGGTTCTCGGCTCCCGTGCCACCCGTATGTTGATTCCCTCCGACCCCTCCCAAGTCCTGGCCTCCCTGGCTAGACCTGCCAGTTGCCCATTGCTTTGTGGGCCTGTTTGTTTTCTTTTATCACCTCTCCCCACTCCCTCCCCAGGCCACCATTCAAGTGTGTTCCCACTGCATCTTTTGGTTTGTGGGCCTTCTTGCTAGATCCCTGCTTTGTTATCCGGAGTGCGTATCTTCGGTTGCATTGTGTTGTACCTCAGAACAATGATGGAGCCATTCACATCTCACGAGTCGTGGACCCTGTTTCCCGTGTCCTTTCTGCATGCTGCACACTGTGCTAAGCTCTCTGCATAGGGCACTATTAATATTCATTATTGCTATGAACGCCCACAACAATGCTCGTGGTCCCCTCTTTCCAGATGAGGACACAGAGGCACAGAGAGGCTAATGGTGGATCTGAAAACTGATCTGTCTGACCCCAGAGTCGCTGAGTCCTGACACTTCACAGATGTCCATTCCTTCCCTCTGCAACAAAGCACGGAGGAAGTACCAACTAGAGGAGGTGGGCGGGCTTAGCAGCATGGGTAAGGACACAGGCGGGTATCTGGCACCAAGCTCAGGACGATGTGTTGGCAGAGCTCCCAACCCAGTGCCCCCAGAGCTAACGGGACGTGGGGCTATATTATTAGAAGCAGAGACCGAACAAAAGAGGGCGATATTGGCACTGGTTTAAGGACTCACTCATTCCATGAATATTCATGGTGCACCTACTATGTGCCCCTCCCTCCCCTGTGGGCACTGGACACAGGGTACGGGGACCATCAGGTACGATGCTTGCCCTCCAAGCATGACCGTGACCTGAGCACCTAGAGGTCTGCGGACACCAGCCTGTTTCATCCCCACACCCCCAGGAGATGAATGGCTGCACCACTATCCACTCTTCACAGATGAGGCAACTGAAGTGGTCCCTGGGAAGTGGGTGCAGGAGGCAGCTTTGGGGTGTCCATTCAGCACGCCATGCCTTCCCGCTCTCAGAAACAACCCCCTCTGTCTACGGTGGCACAGACCCGGCAGCCCTGTCCATGCTGTCTCACCCCGCCTGCAGCTGACTGCACAGGGACAGGCCGGAGTCCCGGGAGCTGTGGGGTCCGCCGCCTCCTACCCCGGGAGAGGAGCGGGCATGCAAACAGGGTGTTTCAGGGCAGAATGGTGTGTAACAGAGGAGCAGTTGCAAGAGAGGACGGAGGCCCTGGATGCAGAGGCTCCCGGTCTCTACCTCAAGCCCGCAGCCCGGCCTGGCCACAAGTGCACCACTCATTTTTGAACCTGTGGGGCCGAGAGTCCCCGAGTCCCCGTATCCCTGGGGGTGAGACGGTGCCACGGGGAGGGCCAGGAGTATGGGGCTCTAGAGTCCAGCTAACAGCAGGGTTAGAGGACTCAGACTGAGCTCCCCATCTTGGGGGTGCGCTGGGAGTGCCTGCCTAGACAGTCTCTCTGGGTGGGCGCTCTGGGAGGCAGAGACTGTAGTCTGAGGGAGTGGGCTGTGGTTCGGAAGGGCACTTTATCCCCCTCAATGGAGCCATCCAGTGGGGAGGGTGTCCGTCTCCTGTGTTGGAGGTGGAGACATGGAGTTTCGGAGGGGTGATGTATTTGGCCTTGGTCACAGGAAGGCCTGGGACGGTCTGAGCCCACAGCCCTTGCTTTTACTCATGACAACACAGATTAACTCAGCGAGTAACAAAGCACCTCGTGGTTCTCTTATTAGATACTGGGGCTTGATGAATACAAATGATCTAGTTCAGAGAGGAAATTTTGTTGCTTTTCACTAGAGGAAATATTATTGAGGAGAGCATGGGTCTGGAACGTGTGATCATAAATTAACTGAGAAACCATACTCTTTCCTTGATAACTCGATGGATTTTTTTTTTTTTAAATCTATTCCAGCAGCATATCCAACTCAAAGCAAGCCTGTTCATTTAGCAGCACAGTGACTATGCAGAACCAGCGGCTGCTGTCTCTCATTTAAAACCATTTGTCTCAAACGGGAGCACTTAAGACTCCACACAATTTAATTTCTTAACATTAAGCACGTGTTTGAAAATGCGAGAATCTCCGAGAATACACACCTTAACATTTGAATGCTCTGCAAAAGTGAGAGTCACACCTGCACACTTTCAATTACAAAATGTCACAATGGGAAGTATATGGCGGTGACATTTCAGTGGCCTGCAGCTGAAACTGACCTTATAACAAAACCTGATCTCTATCGGACGTGAATTCTTGGCACAATATGCCTCCAGCAATCAGAAGAGTTGATGTCCGAGTGCTCACTTCCTCTAGTTACTAATTCAATCAACAAAATTAATTAGGTGCCTGTTACAGGCAAGGCACTGCTTTATGTGGGTATTGAGATAGGTGAGACGCTCCTCTCCTTTGGAAGCTCATAATGTAGTGGCAGAGGAATGAGAGGAGAGAATGGGAGAATTCACTGCGCTAGGCGGCTTTCCTCTTCATGTCAATAAATCCTCAAAATAACCTGGCAAGATGTGTATATAAAAATTTTCCATTGCACTGTCAACAAGTAATTCTGCATAAGACGGGATGAAATCGTGACTTTTGCTGGTACAAATACGTAAGGTGCTATGAGAACACAGAGAGAGGTTCACTCTGGCGGGGGTTACGATGTCAGTGACGTGTTACCCAAGCTGCAACTTCAAAAGTGAGCAGATTCTCAGAAGCCACAGAGGAAAGAGGAGGTAGAGCCTTCAGCAAATGCTCAGGGGTGATGAGCTACGGCATGGACAAGAGTCAGGTGCATGGTGAGGGCGACCAGGACATGAAATCACAGAGGGAAGGGAAGGTGGAAGGGAAGATGAGGCACAGGGTTGGCCGGAGACCCCCTCAATGTTGGGGGGGAGCCCGGCTCTTCCATCTTATTCCGA
>CM053621.1:5542795-5596969 GCA_028646535.1 Procyon lotor | reverse complement strand
TATTTGACAGAGAGAAACACAGTGAGAGAGGGAACACAAGCAGAGGGAATGGTAACGGGAGAAGCAGGCTTCCTGCAGAGCAGAGAGCCTGATGCGGGGCTCGATCCCAGGGCCCTGGGATCTGACCTGGGCCGAAGGGAGACGCTTAATGACTGAGCCACCCAGGCGCCCCTAAATCCCCAGCTTTTAAGACGTACATGTTCTTTGAAAAGTCAAACATAGGATACCACATGGCCCAGCAACTCCACTCCTTTTGTTGTTATTGTTGTTTAAGCAGGCTCCATGCCCAGTGCAGAGCCCAACGTGGGGCTTGAGCTCACAACCGTGAGATCAAGACCGGAGCTGAGACCAAGAGTCAGATGCTCAACCGACTGAGCCACCCAGGTGCCCCAGCAAGTCCACTGCTAAAGGTACACCCCAAAGAATGCAAAACAGGAGCTCGAACAGATACATGCACACACACATCGATACCAGCACCATTCACAACGCCAAAGATGGGAGCCACCCAAATGCTCGCCAAGGACCGAGCAGGTAAACCGCACAGGGTCTGCCCACACCACGGATTCCTTCTCTGCCACAGTAAGGAATGACGTGCTGATACATGCTACGAAGTGGAGGAACCACAAAAACATGATGCTCGGGGCAAGAATCCAGACACGAGGGGCCACACGCGGCTTCCGTCCGCACCGCACGGCTAGACCAGGTACATCCAAACAGATAGAAAGTGGGTGAGTGGTTGCCAGACTGGGGCGAGGGGCTGGTGGGTGACTCTCCAGTGGGGACGGGGTTTCTGTTCGGGATGATGAGAAAGTTCTGGAGCCGGTGGTGACGTCTGCCTCTTTGTTAATGTGCCAAAGGCACCGAGCTGTTCACTTACAGTGGTTAATGGGTGATCTTGTTTTATGTGAATTTGACCACAATAAAAGCATAA
This sequence comes from Procyon lotor, assembly GCA_028646535.1. NCBI lineage: Eukaryota > Metazoa > Chordata > Mammalia > Carnivora > Procyonidae > Procyon > Procyon lotor. The sequence continues at coordinate 5,596,038 of CM053621.1, read as the reverse complement.
AAGTAAACAAGAGAATTATGGAGCTGGCCCTCCCCTCTTACAGATGGGAGACAAGACAAGGGTGTGAGGTCATGCAGGCCTGCTTGCTACAGCCTGCCATTTACCCTGCTTGCTTAAGTCACCCCCTTAGCAGATATGGCTGCGCCCTGCCATATGCCAGGCACTGTGTGTAAGTGCTGGTGATGAACCCATGACCAAGACCGGGATTAAACAGAGCTGTGATAGATTAGTGATGTCTGTCATGGGCGCTGTAATAGACCTACAGGTATGTGTGCTGTGCCTGCAGCCTGGGCTTCAGCTCTAAAGCTCACTGTCTCACATGACTGTCTCACAGAGCAAAACTTATGAAAACGCTCTGAGCCTCAGTGTCCTTATTTACGGGGTGGGGAGAGCAATGCTTCTCTTATTCGTCATGCTGGAAATTAGGCACAACTGATGTGAACAGCCTGGCAGATCACAGGCTCTTCAGACATTTGAGTTTCCTCTATCTCTGACTTGTCCCTCCCTTTTGTATTCTCCACCGATGGTGCAGTGCTTGGTTCCAGAGCTCTGTGGTTTGAGGTCCATGGAGGTGTCTTGGGTCGAGGAAAGGGGCCCAACAGAAGGCAGAGTCTCCCTGGGGACATGCTCTGGAGCCTCTCAGATGTGCTCTCTTGCTTCCTCTCTTACTTTCCTGCCAGCATTTCTAGTAGGTCCCCAGCCTTTTAAGGATAATTCATCTCACACCACTTTCCTGCCTGAAACGCTCCAATCACACTTAGGAAAATGCAAACCCCAGGAGAGAGGGGATCCGGCTTTTCTTGTTCTCCGTGGTACCCAGAGCTCAGTCCAGTTCCGGGTCAGTCTCTGCAGTGAGTGAACTCAACACGTCTGAGCTGTGAAACGGGGAAAGCAACACCTGCCTTTTAAAAAGGTCCATTGGAAGACTTGTGAAAATTGGTACGCAGGTCTGCAATTTTTGCTAAAACAACAACTTAGCAATAATATTCCCCTCTGCCCAAGTCTGGAGTCATTGTGTACATGACTGTCCACCACGGCCCTTGCTTGGCTTAGGAACCAAAGACATGTGCCTCTCCTGGCCTCGGTTTCCCCACGTGTTGGATCACATAGTTTCTATGGCCCCTTCTGGTTCTCCCCCGAGAACCAACTGGCTGGCAAGCAGAGAACCCCACTGCATTGCTCCTGACCCCCTGCTCGTGCCCCAGAGGCAGTGTGGGCATCTGTCTCTGCTCTGTCCCTCATGCCCTGTGCAGTCTGCACATCTAGAGACATATCAGCCAGGGGTCAGAGGCAGCCTAGCATCGCATAGGGACGTCCTTCCTTGATGTGATCAGAACAGAGAGGGAAATTTAAATCAACCCATAAACTACACAGAACAGGAATTACCCAAGCGCATGGCAGGCACGGGTAATTTTTGTTTGGGGCGTGTAGGGTACTTGCCAGAAATGCGGCTTCTTATGATGTGTCTCTGTCAAAACAAGTCGCTAACCCTGGTCCAACCAGACAGTGAGGTCTCCAGGCCCACCCACCACTCCCCTGGCCCCTTTTCTTTAATTAAAATGCTAATGAGTTCTCTCTGCTCCCTCTGATCTGCCTCCTGCATTTCAAGGATAGCGATGGGATGAGGAGAGGCCAGTGCGGTGTTTAAATCAATGGGGAAAAGGAAAAAAAAAAAGCTCTTTTGGAAGAAGAAAAGTCATCAAAGTACTGGCTGCTGTTTATTGCTCTCTTACTACACGCGATGTACCTTCATATTTAATTTCAGCCATCCACAGGGTGGCAGGCTCAGAAGGTTGATGGGCTGCTCCAGGGTCTGAGCTCAGAGTCAGCGGGTTTTTATCTTCGGGCGCCTGTGAGAATCTCCAGGAGCCTAAGAGCTACGAGGGGCTCCACCCAGCACAACTAAACCAGAGTCTCACAAGTGTGACATGGGCACTGGTGAGGCCCCCAGGGAAGGCTGAGAACTACTGTCTTTAGAGGAGGATGCTGGACCCTGCACTTGACCCAGCTCTACATGATCTCTATCTCTGGAAATGGAGAGTTTCTGACTTTGAGAGTTAAACATCCCAAAAATACAGGGAGAAAGAAGCCCACGGGGCCATTTGGAAAGGTAGTGTGCAGGGTGCTGAATGTGACACCAGACTCCTCTACTTGCTGTGTGACCTTGGGTATGTTAAGCAACCTCTCTGTGCTCCAGTTTCCTCATCTGTAAAATAGGGATGATACCTTTTGAACCTAATTCATGGGCTAGCAGAGTGTGAACTGAGACGTGAGACTTGGGTCCCTGCTGTATCCCCAGTCCCAGAGCAGTGCCTGGCTGCAAACAATCCCTGAATAAATCGTAAGCGCTCCACCAATGTCCTGAAGATGGTGTCTGACTCACCTTTCCAATACGCTGCCTCACAGGCCTTGTGAACACAACACGTCTGCAGGAGTCACTGGCTAGAAATGGACCCCCAGGCCTCTCTGGGACCCCAAAAGATGCTCTGTCTCTCATTCTCCTAACTGTTCTCAGGGCCAAGACAAAAGTACTGGCGGAGGCGCGGGACATTCCTTTCCCGGCTGCAGCCCCGGCTGTCTGTCGGCTTTTCTGCAGACTCAATGGGACACAATGACACACAAAGCCAAGTGCGCCCCTGCTGTCAGGGCCAAGGGTCGTCATGACAACCAACAAAGCCGGAGCCCTGGGCCTGTGCAGATGGCTAACAGGGCCCCATTCACGGGGCTGTGATGGATGGCGTGGGGACAGAAGGCTTTATCTTGGACCTGGCTTCCCTCCTCCAGCATCAGCTCCACAGCCTCCCCTGGCTGTCTCCGTGGCACGGGCCCCAGCCCTCCCTCCCTGCATGTATGACGTCCTATGCCCTGCTTCATGCAATCATTGGTGATTTGTACAAGGGGACAATGATACTGTTCTTGGAAATGGGCAAGTTTTGACTCCTATGAAAGGCAGAGCTGCAGCTGAGAAAGTCACATGACTCAGAAATGGGGTCCAGAGGTGCCATAAACTAGCTTGATGACTCTGGACCCATTATGCAACTCACCGGGGCCTCACATTCTCCATCTGTGAAATGGGAAGAATGGAAGCTACCCATGAGGCATGAGTGCTTTGGTGCCAGAAGGCAGGTGGCCCCCAGCCTGTGAACAGGATACAGGGGAGAGAGAACAGACAAGGCTTCGATGAAAGCCCTCCGAACGGGAAAGACAGACAGCCTTTGTTCTAGGGGTAGCATGTATACAGAAAGAAGCATCTGTGATGGTTTAGTTTTGTATTTCTGATCCTACAAGGGGGAAGGATTAAAGGAATAGAATCTGGTTGGAAAGGATGCTTGTGCCAATGCAGAAGGAGCTCCCCCAGGTTAAAGCCACAGAAGGAAGGTCTGGCCTTTAAAATCTGCTTGGTTCCACAGGTGCGTATGGAGCATCAGGCTAAGCCCCCAAGATGCCATGCCGAATGAGGACATGTCCCACTTTGTTCTCAGGGAACACGCGTTCCTGTGGGAGGGCCAACAACAAATAAGCGATTGGAGGAGATACATTTCCCTTTCAGAGAAAACAAATCATCTTAAGAACGCCAGGGACTGCTAAGGGTGCAAATACCACAGCAGATAACAAAGGAGCCAATTCCTTCCCTTCAAGGTCTGCAGGGCAGGAGACTCGGAACACCTGCTCATTCGAGTTACAGATGTGCCTGACAGTGTTCCTACCATCCCTTAAAGATGTCTTCACTTTCAACAATTCAAAGGATTATTCATTTCTATGTGCGTGCAGGGATCTGCTATAATTCAATAAACCAAGGCCTACCGTGTCAAGGCTCAACACACAGAGCTACCTGTTCCTGGAAGACAAATGGTATTCTTCCCATTTTTCAGGAGGGGGCAAGGCTCAGAGAGGTTTTGTCACTTGCACAAGGTCACACAGCTGAAGACAGTGGAGCTGGATGAGAACCAGGGCTGTGTCAGCCTGAAGGCCAAGACCTGTCCTCATTACCAGGATGATGGCATCAGTTTTTACCCAGAAATCTCATCAGACAACTCAGGCTGATACATACAATTTTTACAGGAACCAAGAACTTCAACAATTGTCATGGTCTGCAGCCTTCCCAAAGACTCTCACCTTTTGGCCATAGGTTCATCGGTAGGGGCTGACAATTGCCCTAACTGACAACTCCAACCTCAGGCCACACTTGGACTTTCCCCTGGCCCCAACGCTTGTCCCTGCTGTCCCTTCCAGGGCGCAGAGGCCCCCATTCTACGAGGAGCCCCCTGGAATGGAAGGTCCTTTCAGAAGAAGAACTGGCATCTTTGGAGCTCCTTAGTATCTAGCACAGCCCCCGGTAATGGAGAAATCTTGAGGAGTATTTTAAACATTAATCTGTGAAAAAGAGTTTATCCACCGTTTCTTGTTTCCTAATTTTTCTGGCTAAGTCTTTAAACATTTTGGTGCAGGTGAGCCCGTGGGGGGCAGGTCCAAGGATGCGGTCATGAAAAAGCACCCCGACTCACCACCCTCTGTAAAGACTATGCCAGTCACACACAGGCAGGCTCACGCCTTGCTTTGGGTGTGACCACAGCGGCCGTCAGTCACACGACCACGGCCAGACAGGCAGGCCTTCTGAATGGGCGACTTCAAAAGTCCTCATGCCCAGTCCGACCTCTCCGTCAGGTAGCTTGTTCTTCGGAGACAGTACACATAATCTGTTCACTTAGGGAGCGCTCGGAATCACCCCCCGGGATGCCCAAGGGCAGATGCCATGACCGTGCAGCTGACAGTGCTTTGTTTAGCTTATTTTGCAAAAGGAGTGGAGCCTGAGGAGGACAAAAATGTGGCACCAAAGAGAGAGCTCAGATTTAAGCGTGGGGAAGAAGGCTTATCGGCTTTTGAGGCCAGAAATGTGTCATTTTGTCCCAAAACAAGCAAACAAAAACAACTGCTTTCCCTCTGTTTTGTCTACACGGAGCCAAACATCTGGAGCAGATAAAATTGTGATAGAACGTATCCTGGGCTGGCATCTTCCATCGCAGGGAAAGCCATCCCGCTGTCCCAGCGTCCCTGGTGCTTTGACTTTCACCAGGAGGCTTCTCCACCTTCCATTCCTTTAAGTGCCTCTGTTTTAGGACTTTTTTTTTTTTTTTTTGGATTTATTTATTTGAGAGAGAGAGAGCACACGAGCTGGTGGAGGGGCCGAGGGAGAAAGAGAATCTCAAGCAGACTCCCCACTGAGCATAGAGCCCGACAAGGGGCTCGACCCCATGACTTTGAGATCATGACCCGAGATGAAATCAAGAGTGGGATGCTCAACCGACTGAGCCACCCAGGTGCCCATTTTATGACTTTCTGATATCTTTAGGGGAAAACAAACTTGCTAAGTAAAAAAGCAAATCTCTAAAATGATACTCCTTGAGACGTACAAAATCCCTGGTCACCCTCCAGGGGAAAAGAGAAGGGTTAGGAAACAGGTTGAAGAAGAACAGATATATAATGCAGCTATCCGGTCCCTCTCTTACTTGCTTATTCCCTGGCTCCCATTACCCCAAGCCTAGCTACTTGGCCGGGTACACGGCCGCCTCTCCCTGCCCTGTTAACACTGACACCCTCACACTCTGCTCCTTCCTGTCTCGGGGTCATCTACCACCCACGTGGTTAATATCTGTTGAAACGTCTTTCTTGCCAGCGCCCCTCTGGTCACCTCTACCAGGAAGCCTTCCTGATTCACCATTTCGGGGTGAGATGCCATTCATCTGTATTTCTCTAACTTCATTTTTTAATGAAAATGTTCACATACTCTGGGTGAACGTGGCTGTACCCACCATTTCGTTGTAACAACTGCTAGCGTCTGTCATGTGAATGTTATCCAGAAACTTATATGCATACTCTTTTCCAGTTCACCTATAACGTGACAATTTCTGTCTCTCCCTTTAGTCAGGGAAATTCATTCACTCATTCATTGTTAGGCATTTCCTGACCACCCAAGGCCTGAAGACTCAATACTAAACCCTAAGGACGGGGGATGGGGGGGGTAGGGGGGTAGAACAATGCAGAGGAGTCTCTTTGCCTTCTGCTCCAACGGAAGGAACAGACAATAAATATTTTCACATTGTGATGAGGATCATCAGCGTCACTTGATACCAGGCGAATGATTTGGCTCAGCAGCCCCGCATCGCCCAGGGCAGGGTCTGCCAACATGCTGCACCCCACAGAGCTCAATGGTCCGACTATGGGGTCCCAGTGAGAGGGCCTGTATTCTTGGTCACTATGGCAAGGGGGACAGAGGGGGGGACCGAGATGACTGGGGAATCCATCCACCTGCTCAGGACTGAGACGACCCCCCCCGCCCCCCCAAGCTGGCTCTCAGGATAGTTTTTCAAGGGTGTAAACACCTGGCTCACAACACCAAAGAGCCAGGAGAGAATTTATAATCACTCCCTGGCTACATCCTTTCCTGATCACTCTGTGGGGCTACAACATCAAGGTGGGGAAAAAACACAAAGCGAACAAACCAAATGCAACTCTTGGTTCCAACTTCTGGTGTGGAGCCCGGAGGCTCAGTGAACTCGTGTGTTTAAGGTCAGGGGCCTGCCCTGTGTCACACAGCTCGCAAGCCACAGGACCAGGCTTCAAACCCAGGTCTGTGAGACTCTGTGGCTCATGCCACTCTGCTTGCCCAGAGAAGTCAGCAAAGGGCCCAGGTCCACCTGACAAAGAAGGGTCAGTGATCTGGGATTTTAATTCCTGAGTTAAGTTCTTCCAAGTTCAGTGTTCTTTCTGCCCACTGTGCTTGCCTTGCAAATATATTGAGGTCATTCAACAAACTCTTTGAGTATAAAAATCAGTGTCTTGGGTCATTTCAGGAAGGAAGGGAAGAGGACAAAAAACACTGGCAGCAGCAATGACCCCACCAGAGAGAGGTGCCTGATGGGTTTTCGGGGGAGACATGGGTCTAAGCTAGAGCATCAGGGCTGGAGTCTGGTTTTAAAAAAGCCCTGGAAATTGATCCACTGGGCTGTCATCTGCTGGCTGGTTTGGTTCACAGTCACGATGGAGCAGCAGGTAATCTGGTGGAAGGCAGTGCTGTCCAACAGAAATATAATGCGAGCCTCAAATGCGACCCGTGTGAGTCACTGTATACTTTCTAGTGACCACGCTAAGAAAGGAAAGTCAGGTGCCCACCTGGCTGGCTCAGTCTGTAGAGCATGCAACTCTTGATCTTAGTTGTGGGTTTGAGCCCCATGTTGGGTATAGAGATGACTTAAACAGAATCTTAAAAAAAAAAAAAAGTCAAAACTGGTGAAATCTAATCTTATCTAACCCTAAATACCTAAAAATAGAATCATCTCAACATGTAATCGATATGATTATTATTAGGATATTTTATAGTCCTTTTTTTTTTTCTTGTATGACGTCTTCAAAACCCAGTACAAGTTTTGCATCCACGCACATGTCTATCTGGATGAGCCTCATCTCGGGTGCTTGACTGTCACACGCGGGGAGTGGCCACCGTGCTGGACGGGGCAGGCCGACACCCGGTGCTGGGGCTGGGGCGGGCCTGGAGTCATGCACATGCCTGGCTGGGCCTGTCTGAGCTGTGCTGAGGTGACAGGGAGTTTAGTCTAAGAGCAGCTCTCGGCGGCTGTGCAGACAGGACTGGCGAGGCGATTTATGGGACCCGGTGCAAAAATGGATATTCGAAGTCCCTTGCAGAGAAATGATTAAGAATTTCAAGATGGTGACAGTGAAGCATTAAACCAAGCATGCGGAGGGGCTCTGGTGAGCGTGGGTCGCAAGCCCGGGAGGCCGGTCCTGGGTGCAGACGAGAAAGACCCTACCACGCATCCATCCCGGGTGCCGGGAAAGCACTGATAACCAGCAACAGCAACTACAAACACCAACTGTTGCCTACTCTGGGCCAGGCCAGGCCAATCCCGCCCCCCCTCCCCCCGCCCCAGCTCTTTATGTACAATAAAGCACCTTTAATCTTCAGAACAATCCTCTAAGGAGTTACGACTCCACTCCGTTAACAAACGAAACAATAGAACAAGAGCATTCCACACACCCTCAGCACAAATGATCTGTGACACAAGGACATCAAGCAAAGGTAATTTCTCACTGACACAATGCTATTGCCCAATAGCCCACATTCAAGTTCACCCACTTGTTCGTGAGATGTGAGATGTCTTTCGTAGCTGTTCTTTGTGTTCCCGGGGGCACCACAGGAGCTCACGCTGCATGCTCCTGTGGCTCCTTGGTCCCTCTTAACCTGCAACCTCGTCTCAGCTGTTAGGCCTTTTATGACACGGGCACCGGAGGAGCCCAGGCCGGCTGCTCTGTATTTCGTCTTAATCAATATTTTTCTTAAGGTCCTTGTAAAACAGACTGCAGCTCAGGCACACGTGGAGAAAGGTCTGCAGGGTACGAGGTATTGGGGGGCAGGTGGGGGAGGGTGTATAGCACCAGCTCCCCAGAGGCAGGGACAGAGCAGGTTTAAGGGCAATGAGGGCTTTGGCAGGTGGATCAAGGAGGTGAGGCCACTGCAGATGGAGGGAACGGCGTAGGGGACACGAGTGCCGTCCTGGAGGACGTTTGAGGGGCGGCAGTCCTCTGAAGGTGAGGGAACCGTGCCAGGGGACCGGGGTCTGTCCCCCCTTTGCCTGCAGCCTTCCTGAGGCCCTGTTCCCTTCCCCAAGGTGCCCAGGGCATGGCCAGCCTGCAGTCAGCATTCACCCAGAGCGGCCACCACCAAGTCTCCCCAGTGCTCAGGGTCCCTTCCGGGGGTGGCGTGGCCACCGGCTCTCACACACTAACTATAAAATAGCAAGTCACCCGGACACCCACATCTCACCCTGTAAGTGAAATTTTGCTTTCTAAACCTGCTTCCTTCTCGCCACCTCTTGGGGTACGGGCTGCCGCCGTGAAAGATAAACAAAACAAAACTCAAAATGAACTTCTAATTGATCGCAGAAGTGTGAGATGTGAGGGGAGTCGCCATCCAAAGCTCCCTCCGACCTGCTCTTGGCACGGGCCCTCCTGCTGTCAAGCAAGAGATTCTCATTGCAAACTCCAGTCTCCTGGAGGACAGAGCAAAGTGCCCCCGATGGCGCCCCCCGCCCCCCACCGGAGCCTTCTATTCCCAAGTTCCTAAGAGACAGGTGCATATGCGTGCGTGCTGTTGTAACCCTGAGAAGGGAAAGGAAGGATTCATTTTAGCGCTTGAGCAAAAATACCTTTTCAAGGTGACCCTCACTTCATTTCCTGGGGACAGAAGCTGACGCGTGTAGAAATGCTTCTGCAAGCCCACAGGCCAAAGTGAATCCCTTATCTGTCATTTCAATACCATTTTTATTTTGTTCCCACTTGATTTAAGATTTTTTTTTCTTCTCCCTTCCCCTATGTTCCCACTTTAACGGGGCTCATCCCACTGTGCTCCCTCCACTGAGCGTCCTTGAAAAATCTGTCAGGTACACAGTTGTGGGTCCTTCAGACCAAAAGCCACACTTGGACACACGTGCACAGGTACACGTACATGGGCACACGCACTTGCACACTCAGTACCACAGATAACAGCCAGTGACACATGTTGAGACGCGCTTCCATACACCAGTAGATACATGCAAATACACATCATGCGCACGCATGTGTGCGCGTGCGTGTACACACACACACACACACACACACACACACACACACACACACACACACACAGTCTGCACTCACAGCGCCTGGTAGTCAGGGTCCTGAAGCAAGGCCAGCTCCCGCCTGCTTAAAACGCCTCCTCTATGCCATTCTGCAGAGTCCCAGGGACGAGACAGGCTGGGTTCATCCTAAGAGGTGCCTCCAGGAACCGGGTCCCCCTCGGGAGGATGCTCCAGACTTCCGGGCAGTCCCCAAACCATGGGCTCAGGTACAGGAGGGAGGAAAAGGGCCTCGGAAGCAAAGCAGGTCTGGGCAAAGGATGCTCTCAGCTGGTTCCCACCAAGTGCTAGAGGCAGGGGGACAGAGAGGGGGTGAAGGAGGAGGGAGGGAAGAGAGTGAGACGCTGAGAGGTGGCTTCACAAAGCGGTTTCAGGCAGAAAGAGAAAGGAAAAGAGCCGCACAGAAACAAAGACAGAGACTGAAAAAAACAAAAAGAGATAAACACATAGAGAAAAATAGAACATGGGCTGTTTAAAAAGATGTTTTAAGCTCAGCTAAGCTGAGATCAGAAGGATGAGCCACTGGACCTGGGACCTTTTGAAATAGGCTCTCTGCATCCGCTCCCCCCTCCCACTTCTCTTCCAGGGCCCTCTTCCTAGATTTTTCTCTCATAGGCTCGGGACCCCTGGGATACAAAGCAGCAATCCAAGGCTTCGGATTTCTAAATGTGGGGGCGGCACAGCAGATCCCGCCTGTGGCCTGGCCCCAGACAAGAAGGGGATCTGAGGGGTGCCAAGTCATCTCTAAGATCCCCGGGGGCCAGAGGGGAGGCTCCGGCTCTGACAAGCCACGTGACCTTGTCTCTGGGTGAGTGTGGGGGTTGGGGCGTCGATTACTCTAAACCCCCCACCTCCGGTATAGCCCAAGCTGGGGTCAATGCCTGTTTAGGGGGGCCCAGGAGGGGAAACAGGGATGGCTGATTGCAAGATGGGGAGAGGAAAAGGAAGAAGGGGGGGGGACCCAGAGCTTTCGGTCATGTGCTGCTCATCAGTTGCCATGACGACAGCAAGGGGGGGGCACCCGGATGGGAGGCAGCAAGAGACATGTTGGTTCTAAATCACAGTGACAGTACTTCAGCTGAGCTATTACGCTGTTGCTGTGGCAACCAATGGGATCAAATCGCAGAGGAAATCTATAATTATTACAAGCCAGAGACCGACGAAGTTGGTGCAGTAATCGGCTCATCAGGGCAATTCAACGTTAACTCCGGGAGGGAGGAACGCCGACCGTCAGCCCCCAACTCTGGGAAGAGGAAGGCCAAAGGGACGCCGTAAGGCAGATCTGTTGGTGCCACAGATGGGAACCCAGAAGGCTCTCCTGGCCAAAGGAGGCATACATGCATATTAAGTGAAACCACATGAAATCTCCAACATTTCACCACCAAAACACATTTTCCCATGAATCTACTGTGGCAGCCTCCAACGCACAGAAGCACGGAATTTGCCCGTGATTACCTGTATTGTGCCTCCACCCCGAGCTCCTCACAGTCCCATTGCACCAGGCTTGCTTTATCACACGTCCACCCTGCTAGCCATCCCTTAGTCCTCTCTCTTTCCGATGCATTTCAAAGTCACTTGCAGACATCGTGATGTGCCTTTCCCCCTCAAATACTTTAGCCTGAGCAAAATGAAGTATCTTGTCATTTTTTAACAACAAAGACAGCAATTTCATATGGTTCAATCTAAACAGAATGAAGTCTAGATTTTTGTCATCCATTTGCCCATCCATCCATCCATCCATCCATCCATCCATCCATCTCTCCATCCTTCCATCCATCCATCTCTCCATCCATCCTTCCATCCATCTACCCACTCACCCATTCTTCTTCTCTTCCATTCACCCATCCACCTGTCTGTCCGTCCATCCATCCATCCATCTGCCCATTCACCCACTCACTCATCTGCCCACGCACTCCAAGGACAGCTCGTGCACACTCATGATTTCCACCAAAGATTCACCATCCCCAAATCTTCCCTGGGCCAAGAGATACCACCAACAGGAGGTCCTACATATTGAGCTCAGTAGAATCTCAACCAAAATCGTTTTTCCCTGCATACACTTATTCCCTTTCCTATGTGTAGCATCTCCGTAAACAGACCCGATCTGTCCAAGTCAGAAACCTGAGGCCCATGGTTGGTTCCTCCGTCCCGTTACCTTCACTCAGCACCACACTCTGGATTTGGCCTCCACTCCATCTCTAGCCTCCACCCTCCCCTCTCCTGCTCTTGTTCTGCTTCAGGTACCCAGTTTCCTAGCTGGACAGCTGCCCCAGCCTCCCAGCGGCCACCTCACCCTCTGTTTTGTCCATGCTGACCTCCTACGGCGAACTATCTGGCCATGTTGACGGCATGCGGGGAACGAGCATCTCATGCATTACCAGTGGGGCTACACATCTACACACATACCCTGGAGAGCATTTTCATCAAAATCAATAATCTTTTAAAGGCACCAACTGCTTTTTCTCTCAGCATCATTCTACTTGAAGGAATTTGCCTCATTGATAGAAATGGAAAGCAACCCAAATGTCCATCACTGGGCACTGGCTAAATAAATTTTGGTGCTTCTGTAATACAAAATAATATTCAGCTGATAATGAGAATGAGGTAGACAAGAGAAAGTGTTCAACCTATGAAGCTGAAGCACATTGCAATACAGCATGTGTGGGGCAAGGTGTCCTGTGTCCCCAAGAGTTTCTATACTTGGGCACCAGGTTGGTTTGAGACATAAGTGGGTGCCAGTGTGTCCAGGGAGCACGGCTTCGTGAGCTGCCTCTCACAGATGACAGCATTGCTCTCTACCAGACTGGAGACCGAGAGGCCTCGGGGGGGGGGGGGCCTTTCTTGCCCTTCCGGTCTGCCTCGGTAACGCACCGCACCCCCTCTGCTTTACCAGGCAAGGTCACCCTGCAGGCTGCTGGGTTGTATTGGGTATTGGTCTTCTCTCTGGTTCAGGGGACGCCTGGGGACACCTGGGGACACCATCTGACTGGAGGGGAAGTAAGACTGAAACCTGCCTCTGGAAAACTTGGCAAGTTTTCAGAGAGTGCAAGGTTGATAGAACACTTGGTTTCCAGTTCCTCCTCAGACTCTGAAGGGCTCTTGTACCTCTGTCCCTCTGGCTCTATGATGGGCTATCTACACCTCCTGGGGTCATTCTGAAGGGCAAATGTGGCAACAAGGGTGAAAACAGTGTGCCAAGTCAGCTTGCTGAACCACTGAGAGGTAGTTATGAATTCGTCTTAAGGACCTACTCAGCTACCTCGGAATGCTAAGTCCACCCAGCATGTGCTTCTGTCTGGGCACCTGTCCTACGCTAAGGACGCAGCTCAGCACTTCACATACATGGTTTCATGTAAGCTTCAAATCTCTTTGGTGGTAGGATTTTCACTCTCACTTTGCAGGTGAGAAAGCCAAAGTGCACGGAGGTTAAGGGACCTCCCTAGGAACACAGAGATCGTGGTGCTAACCAGATATGCCCCCTTCTCCCTTCTCTTCTTTTAAAATAAAATTTTATTCATTTGAGAGAGAGAGCATGTGTGCAGGAGCGGGGGGGGGGGGTTGGTGGGCAGAGGGAGATGGAGAAGCAGGCTCCCTGCTGAGCGGGGAGCCCTATGTGGGGCTCGATCCCAGGATCCCAGGATCATGATCTGAGCCAAAGTCAGACTTAACCAGCTGAGCCACCCAGGCGCCCCAAACCCCCAGTTCTTCTGGCTGTAAAGTCCATGCTTTTCCCATTTCTTAATCACTCCTGCTTCTTAAATCCTGCCTTTAGATCGGTGCTGTCGAAAAGAAATACAAATGCAAATCATAGAAGGAATTTAATATTCTCTAGTGGCCATAGACAGATGACATTAACGTTGGTTGTATGTTCTATTCAACTTGATGTATCCCGAAATTATCCTTTCAGCAAACAATCAATATGAAAACTAATCAGAGAGATCTGACTACCTTTGGTCCTACTACATCATGGAAATCCCACGTGTGTTTTATGCTTACAGCACCCGTCGGTGCTGACGAGCTACATCCCAGCTGCTCAGAAGCCACACGGGGCTTCCTGGAGGACACAGCCTAGCTTATTCCCTCCTGGAACGAATCCAGACCTTAATGATATTGCCCATCCTTTACTGAGCACCTGCTGAATGCCTGACCCGGCTCTGGCTAACTATTTCCCATACACGAGTCCACTCATTCTCACGACTCTGGGAAGCAGGGGCTCTTGCGAGCTACAGAGGAGAAACATGTAGCTCGGGTCGTCTAGGGCACATGCCCAAGATCACAGAGCTCATTACCTACCCAAGGAGCTGGAGTTTGAACCAAAGTTCATCCAGGAACCTTGGCCCATTCCATAGCCACCAACGGGTGCCAAATATCCCATCACGACATGTCAGTCACACGGGTCTGTAAAAATTAAACTCCCGAAAGGAGGATTTGACTTGCGGCACTTAATCTTAAACAAAGTGATTAATCAATACATAAGATCACTTAAGCATTAGCTAAAGGGTCCGCAACCTCCTCTGAACTCTGTACCCACGTGGGACCTTAAGAATTGATGATAAACCAGACCATGAATGCCCCCACCTGTGTGCCTCCTCTTGTCTCGGTGGGATGTGAATTAGAGGGACCAGTCAAGCCCGGCCTCTACCCCCTCAGAGGAGCTCCCTGTTGGACATGGCTTCGTTCCTTTGTGGGATCGCACGTGGGCTGGTGGGCTGGCTCTCTCTTGCCCCTCCTGTCTGGGCCAAACCTGAGCTGTGACATACAAGAACTGGATGTGTCTCCCTGGGGATGGGGATGGTGGTGCTGACACTGCAGCTGGTTCTGGGATGATCCAGGCCAGAGCCCGAGGGATCCATGCTCTGGAGTTACCAACGTCCCCGACTCCTGGCTAGGATGCCCGGGAGCTCAGTGCAGCCAGCTCTCTGGTTCCATAGTGCGGCGGCTGCCTCCGAAACGCAGGCTTCACCCTTGCCTCTTGCCAACCGGCTTAGAAGCCAGCCACACGTCAGTCAGTGCTGACTCCTTAAACACGACCAGAATGACGTGGTCATTCAGCTGGAGGATGAAACCAGAGAGGGCAGCAAGAAAGGGACCTCTGATCTGCGTTTGAAATATGACTCTGATTCACCTGTTTCTCTCCTTCATTTCCACCACCTCCTTCGTACCACCAAGGTCATCTACTGCGGGGACAGGCACCTTCCTTCTCCCGCACCCTCGCTTGTCGCTTCTCAGCTCAGTGTTGCTTCCCAGGCTTTCATGAGGCCCCTGAGATGCTGCCCGAGCAACCTCTGCCTCTGATTCCTGGAAAGCACAGGGCTCTGTGGCCTCAGGGCCTGGGATATTCTTGCTGCCTGGACGGCTTCCCTCACTTCTGCTGTATCAACTTCCATGCATGCCTAAGCTTTTTTTCTTAACTGCGTGGAAATAAAAGCATCCATTGCAATTTCTTGGAATGGTATTGTTTCTTGCCACTTACCACTGTTTTCACGTGTATATTCACTTGTGCATCACCTGAATGTGCGCCTTCCATGCCGTTCCCCATACCCCGGGAGAAGCACGGCGTTCCCAGCAGTTGGCACAGTGCCTGGCACACACAACAGGCACGTTCAGTGTCTGTTGAATGAATTCTTACTATTCCCATCTTATAGATAAGAGACCTGAAGGCTTGGAAGAAAGGAAACTTGCCCGAATGACACTTGCATTTTTTAAAAAGGTTCTCGATATCCTACTGTGTGCAAAATCCTAACCCAAAGGGTCTAGAGGGTCTACCAAGAAATGTGGGCAAATGACTACTATGCAGAAATAGCATCGCTGGCCACAGGGACTATGAAGCCTGCCTCCTCTCTTTAGCTGCTTTGTGAAATCTAGGGAGTGTGTTAGGCGTGGAGTCGGTTTCCTCTCTTTGAAATGATACCTAGAAGGAAAAACCAACCGACTAACCAGGAGTTAAGCTAATGCCTTTCTGATCTCAGGTCTGAATGTCAGAACATCACCCCTGGCTGTCCAAACAGACCCTGCTGGAGAGTATCTGGGTGCGGCCTTTTTGGGAAACAATGTAGCCACTAGGAATCAAGACATATTAACTGTTTTAACCCCAAATAATTCCACCTCCAGAAACTTAGCTAATGCAAGTAATCCTTCACAGGGGAGCAGTTTTGAGCTCAGAGATGGTCACGGCAGGGTAGTTTACAAGAGTGGACAGCTGAAACCAATGTAAACAACCAGCAGTAGGGGACCCCTCAAATTAGCTGTGACACAATAGCTTAATTATTTACCGAAAACTACGTAAAAAGGCAGGGGAATGATTTTCAAAGCAATGTAACAAGAGAGAAAGAACCAGGAAATTTTAGATGTAGTCTGGCTATAATTCTGTCAAAGCACAAAAACAAAACCATAAACCAACACATGAGAAAGCAAAGCTCGAAAGAAAGAAACGTATTTCTGTTCAACACTTTTATCTTTCATCGATGGGGTGGCAGTCTACTTTTTTGTATTTTCTGAATCATCGTAATGACATGTATTACTAGTTTATTCCAATGTTTGGGGGAAATATGCCTCTCTGGCTTTCTCGAATGATTTACAGAAAGAAGGCATAAGAGGGGTGAGTGCAGCCTCAGTTAATGGCAGGCGAGTGCGTCTAGACATTTAATTATAGGAAAACAACTACTGAATAATTCGATGTGGCATTAACACAGAGCCCGGAGGCACTTGAAGATTGATCAGTGTTCGCTGTGGGTTCCGAACGTGTGGAAAGAGGAGATGAGCTTCCAAATGCACTATAAAAAGTACATTCTTTTCTGGCACTGAACCAGGTCAAACTGGATTCCAATCCCCAGGTGGCTGCTTACAAGGTAAAAGTGGGTCAGCGTCGGCAGGAGTTCAGTTGACACAAAATGGGACTTCTCGGGTCACCCCAAGGCGGCTAGCGGGGAAGTGGTACGGGGTGGGAGCTTGAGTTTCAGCTCGAAGTGGGGGTCTGGGGTTCATGGAAGATCCTGGAAGGGGACGCTCTGCCACTTTGCACCCTGGGATTCAGACTCTAGGCTAGGGGTCTACATTTGTTGGCCAGCTGCCTGATTTTGCACATAAACATTTCTGGAACACGCGATCATTTGTGACTGCTGCAGCTGTCTTTAAGCGCTAGGCTGGCAGAGCGGAGAAGCTGTGGCAGAAATCGCAGGGCCCCAGGCCGAGGGCATTTACCATCTGGCCCTTGGCAGACAGTTCGCCGACCTTCCATCCAGGGACGTGCGGCCTTGAAGCCGCAGCTCTGTCCCATCTTCCCAAACAACAACCTGGCGGTGTGCGCTGGTCCATTCCACAAGGAGTTTGGCTTTTCGAGAGGGCACGCACACCCTGCCGCTTTCCGCAGCAGACGGTGTCTGGTTTTTCTGCCAACACATCGGTAGCGCTAGAGGGGTGGTCTGCCTTGTTTTACTGTATTGGCCAGTATTTATAAGACCCTTTCCCTTGAAATGGTCTTGTATTTTAACAAATAAATTTAAGTGATTTTACATCATTATTCTGTCTGGAAAGCAGTATCACTTAATACAAATAGTGGGTTGCCGTTGAGATGACGCAATGACAACAGAGCTGTGTGGGTTCAGGTGCCCGCAGGAGGCTCCAGACCACCGCACCCTTCCGGGTACCCCCTCTCCAGCATCCCGTCTCACCCATCCGTGACCCCGCAGGCTTCGCCTTGGAAACAGATCCAGAAGCTTCCCGGTTCTCCTACCCCCACCACTGCCACGTGTGCCCGAACCCCCAGGGCGCCCCCCATGGCCTCCCACCCAGAAGCCGGGGACCGAAGGATGGGGTCTGGTCTACTTCCACGACACATCGGCAGCAGGCAGATTCACAGCAGCGGAAAAGCAGATTTAAGGTTACTGGAGCTATGGCTTACTGGTTGCAGAATTTCTATTTGGGGAGAGCCAAAAGTTTTGGAACCAGATAGCGGTAAGGGTTGCACATCCCTATGTGCGTAATTCATGCCACTGAATCAACTGTACGCTTTGAAGGGGGTCAATTGCATGGTATGTGAATTATATTGCAACAGAGCCATCAAACATGAAACAATGTGGTGGAAGGGACGTGGTGCCAGCCCAGGCAAGGCCTCTGCCTGCCTCTATGGAAGAAGGGACTAACTGGAAGACGTCTGAGCGGTGAGAAGCCCAGGTCACCCCGAGAGGTCCTGGGGGCAGAGACCCACATGGAGAGAGAGGTCCGCAGCCCTGCAGTGCCAGGCCCCGGAGTGAAGAAGCTATCTTGGACGTCCAGCCCAGTCGAGCCTCTGGATGATTCCAGCCCCGGCTGCATCTGGCCCAGCACTGCGTGAAAGACCCTAAGCCAGGAGCACCCAACCCACAGGAGTGGGGAGATAATGATCGATTGTTGTCTGAAGCCACTAAGATTTAGAGGCTCACAGAGTGGGAGCCCTCTGGTAGAGGGAGAGCCCTGGGCTGGGGGTGGGGGGCACCTGCGACAGGAAGGGAAATACATGAGCTGTGCATCGAATGCTGGCTCTTCTGGTCACCGCCAGTAGCTCTGCAGGCCACGGACAGTCAGCTTCCTTCAGACAAGGGGCATACCTGTTTTATCCGCTGGGGCTAAGGAGGGACGATAGAGCCAGGGATGTGCCCGACTTTGCCCACCTCTCTGGGCAACCCTGCTGGCCTGCCTGACCCCCCAGCTCCCCTCAGCAAGCTCTGATGGGGCCGGGCTTTAGGGGCCGTGGGGCGAGGGGGGCAAAGCTACTGCTGGAGGAGAGCTGTGAGCTCAGCCGTGCTGTCCTCTCTCTGGTGCCTTTGGGGGGGGCACGGCCCTGGTGACACCTTGACTTTGGAGTCCTGGCCTCCAGGACCATGAAAGAGTCAACGCCCGCTGTTTAGAGCCCCCTTGTCTGTGGTACCTCGTTGTATCAACCCTGGAAAACGAGTGCATTACCTCAATGAACGTTTCTACCAGTCACGTGAGAGAGGCCCCGTTCTCATCACCTCCGCCCTACAAACTGTGGTGTCCCCCACTTGAACACATACACACGAGGGAAGGAGAGCCCGAGCTCATACATGTACCACTCGGGGCCAGGTCTAAACTCAGGCACTGACTCCACCCTTCACGGCCTGATGTCACTCCAGACAATTCCTGGACATCCTCTCTTTCTAGCTGCACCCAAATCCGAGCTACCTCTGCCACAAGCTGCCTCCTAAATGGTCTCCCTGCTTCCACTGTTACCCACTTTCCAGGAGCAGCCAGAGGGACGAAGCTCCAAGTCTCCCAAACCTGCGCCACGCACCCGCTGTGCCCCCGGCCCTGCGTGGAGTGTGTGCCCCCACCTCTGAGCGGCCAGCGCCTTCTTCAGCTACCACCTCCCTCGGAGAGCCGTTCTTGACTCCCGGGACTGCACGTCACCGAATGTGATTTTTGCCATGGCCTGTCACTGTTTTCTCATTTCTTCATCGACGCGGTTGCCTTCTTGCACTGGAATGCAAGTTCCTCGCCTCCCTGGCTCACCTCCATTTCCTAGTGAGCGCACAATATAAATTGTGTCGAATGTTGCTCAGTCCTTGGGACGTGGACATGTCTGCAGATGGGAGCAGCAGATGACTCCGTACCAGGGAAACTTAAAGATCAACAGACGATCATTCAACCCGGGAAGCTGCCCTGGGTTCGCTCAGATAGGCCTGTCCGACATGAGAGCCCTCCCATCTGCCTCCCAGGGCACCTGGCTGTTGGGAACGCTCCCCCAGCTCTCCTGCGATGGTCTCGTCAGCCGGTCCGCATCTGCGGACAAGGAGGGCTGGCCTGGACTCTAGGAACACAGACTGCCAATTCGCAAAATTATGGAGAGCTCACAGGCAGAGGGAAACCTTCTTCCCTGGGACTCCCCCTGCAGGGTCACACCGGCCCTCTGTGTGTCCAGAACTGTGCCGAGTCCTGGGCAGAGTGCAATGAGCAATAGGATCCTGGCTGACAGAGGTAATGGGCTCTGGGGGTTACAGGCATGGGCTGGGCCCTGAGAGCAGGTTCAAGTCCAGTGGTGCCTATACTATAGCTGCAGTCCTGGATAAGGTACAAACCAAAAGAGAAATAGCCAGAATGGGCAGATTTGGGATTAATAACTAAGAAAGCTTCTTGTGTGGGGATGGGTTCCACTCCAGAGGCTGGACTCTAGGAGGTAGGAGAGGGGCTTCAAGCATCCAGGAATGGGCTCGGTTAGACTGGATCTGCTCAGAGGCCCCTCCTGGCCCCAGGTTCTGAGAATCCGTACCTGTGTGATTGCCCACCCTCCTGGGGCCACTGCAGTGCTCCGAGGGATGGCAGGTAACTGATGTCCCGAGAAAACTGCTCCACTAGGTTATCACCAATCGCTACTGGTGCCTGTGCTCACCGAGAGCGCTATTCGTTCGAGGCTTAACATTGCTCCGTCGTGGGTAAGACCCGTTCCCATTTCGCAGATAGGGAAACTGAGGCTCAGAGGAGTTTAGGCAAAACTTACCCCTACCCTTGTAGCAAATAAGTGGCTGCTGGGATTTGAACCCACATCTGCCTGGCCGCCTCGCTTTTCTGCAGTCACGAGCACAGTGCTACGGGGTGATTCTACAGAGAGGGGGAAACGCAATCTCTATCGTCCTTGGGCTCCTGCAGGAAATGAAGACTCCAGCAAGGCACCAGCCTCTTATCATAGCCAATGTGAACCAACCATCTGCTTCCCATTCATTCGGTCTTTTAGCAGAAATCTCTGAGGAGTCCCTCCCTCTCTCCTGCAGTGCCAGCTCAAATGGGGAGATATCTTGTACACTCAGCAACTTTCCCCTAAAACCACGTGGCACCGACATGTCACTCTTGTTTCCAAAGGACGTCCCTCGGCAAAGCTCGAGGAGCCTGGGAACAAAGAGCTCCGGTCACAAGGACGGATGCCGGTGGCCCCAGTACTAGCGGCTCAGGCTCAAGGCCTAGAATCCCGGGCCGAGCGGTGTGGGCATAGCCCGGCCTGCTGGGTCTTGTGTCCCTGTGAGGTACGTGGGGGATGGGGAGGTGGTCAGGGAAGCGTAGCATGTGGTTAAAGAAGGGAGTGAGGGGCTGTGTCCCTAAACGGGAACGTGGGTGTTGGGATGTGGTGCCCTGCCACATTTTCCTTCTCCTTCTCTGCCTGGGAGCTCCTGTCTGGATGTGGTACACGGCCAGATTTCTAAGTCACTCGAGGGGTGGCTCAGCTTTTGGAGGGCACCCGCCAAGGCCAATTCCAAGGGGTCATTCCACCCAAACATGAGCCCCTCTTTTAGCAACGTGGGGGCGGCAACTGGGAATCTCAAATTTAAAACTCTAAAAGCTGGGAAATCAGATCTTGTCCAACCCTCCCTTTTAGCAGAGTGAAAAAACAAGGCTCAGAGAAGACAAGCGATTTTTCTGATGCCTCATTGGAGGTTCTAGATGGCAGGAACAGGGCTCCATTTCAGGAGGGTCTGCTGTGTGCCTTAACAACTCAAATCTCACTTTGAATTCTGTGAGGTAGGTTCTATCATCACGCCCATTCTCCAGAAGAAGAAAGTGAGGCTCAGGGTCATGTGACTTCCCAACGCCCAGTGAGTCACTCCTGGTCCTCAGGTCTAAAACTGCATCAGTGTGCAGATATGGGTGCCTGGGACAAAGCCTAGTGAATGGAGCACATGGATTGAATGTAAAGAAATGACGGCCAGGATCGTGTTGGTCAGAGCAGTCACTCTGTGTCAGGCCCTCTTCTGAGTGTCTCCAAGTATTACCTCATTCAGTCCCCACCACGACCACCACAGTGGATACGATGGTTACCCCCATCTTACAGTTAAGGCACAGAGAGGTTAACTGACGGGCTGGAGGTTTTACTGCCGAGCTGAGGATTCGAACCTGTGGACAAAGATTTAGGTGGTGCATGGGAAGCACATGAGCTGCCTGTAGGGATTTCCTAAACATCACCTTAAATGCTCTCACAGCCCAGCAGTCACATTGCCTTTGTCTCTCCCCCTGGGGTGAGTTTTAGGGGACGGCCACGCTGTGAGTATAGTCTCCTCACCCTTTCTCCTCAAGCTCCAGAGGAGCCCAGAGAATCGGCTACCCAGGTGGCTGGACCTCAGGTAACTGGGCACCTGTGGGGTGACCCAGCCCCTCCACCCACCATCTCCACCTCTGAAGACCCTGGGCCCAACCCCTGACCCACCCTGAAATGGTGTTACCTTCTGGTTTGAGTTGTCACCCTCATGAGGACAGAAATCACTGTTGTTTAGAAAACACACAAGGTGGGGCACCTGGGTGGCTCAGTCGGTTAAGCGTCTGCCTTCAGCTCAGGTCATGATCCCAGGGTGCTGGGATCGAGCCCTGCACTGGGCTCCCTGCTGAGCAGGGAGTTTGCTTCTCCCTCTCCCTCTACCCCTTCCCCTGTTTGTGCTCTCTCAAATAAATAAAATCTTGAAAAAAAAAAAAAAAAGAAATGTACAAGAGAAGTTCACGTAAAATTGAAGAAATCTCAATGTGATGAGCAGATGGTATCCATGCTGAGTTTCTGGTTGTGACTATAGATTAGCAAGATGTTACCGTTGGGGGAAACTGAGTACAGAACATACGGCATCTCCCTGTGTTATTCATTTATTTTTTAATTTATTTTTATTTATTTTATTTTTGAAAAATGTTTTACTTATTTATTTATTTAAGATTGTATTTATTTATTGACACAGAGAGAGAGATCACAAGCAGGCAGAGAGGCAGGCAGAGAGAGAGGGGGAAGCAGGCTCCCCGCTGAGCAGAGAGCCCCATGTGGAGCTCAATCCCAGGACCCTGAGATCATGACCTGAGCTGAAGGCAGAGGCTTTAACCCACTGAGCCACCCGGGCGCCCCACCCTGTATTATTTCTTACAACTACGTGTGAATCTACAAGGATCTCAAAACAATAAGCTTTCTGGAAAAAGACAGGCAAGATGAAAACAAAAGAAATCCCTCCAAGCAAATTTGGGACCTAAGTGTACATGCGACCTGCCAAGAACTTCTCTGAAAGAGTTCATCCAAATACCCAAATAACGTATTCACGTATGCATTCAACACTGGCGACGTGTTCATTTTATGCCAGCTCCTGGCACAATGCTGGGGACACAGAAAGGACATATAAACCTGTGTCCTGACGGGATCCACAGTTGAGTGCTGGAGCAAGACAACAGAGTGGTAAGCCCCCGAGAGAAGGAGGGCCCCAACAACGGCTTACTCCAAAGAGAGGTTGATAGCCTCGTCTGGGGTGGCCAGAGGACCTTCCTCCGTGAATGATGGGGGCCCTGCCCTAAGCAACAAGAGGCTGGCTTTCTGGGCCACAGTCCTTGAACTCTTGATCAACGAAGATGGAAATGGCAAAATTTCAACTGCATATAATCTTGGGCAAGTTACTGTTTTAACTGTTTTAATCACAGGCAAGTTTCTGTGCCTGTTTCCTCATTTGTAAGATGTTGATGAGAACAGAACCTACCTTGGGGGTTGAATAATAATACCTGTGAAGCGCTCGGAAGAGAGGCTAGTCAAAGGTTTCGTGTGCCCTTTTGTTCCCTGCGAAAAGCAGAGCTGTGAGCTGCCCCCACACCGCCCCCAAAGCGAGCCCTGACAGCGGGGGCGGCCACTTCGTGTGGGGACATCCTTGAGCTCTGCAGCTGGCTCTGCTCATTCATGCCAGTGGGGGTGGCGGGAGGAAACAGAGGGGGTCCCTGTAGCCCCCCAGCTGAGCCTTGGCAGGACTTTCCTGGCAACCCCGGTGCCTGGAGGGGGAACATGCCTCATTTCATAATGTTCTCTGGTTAAAGATTACCAGTCCTGGGAAAATTCAGTTTCCATCTCCTACCTCCTACGGCATACCTTTGGCTCCTTCAAAGGTCTGAACCAAGTGAATCTCTCCCTGACTGTACTGGGGAAAGTGTGCATCAGTTGCGCAAGGCGGTGGAACCCCTACAGGAAGTGCAAACAAAGGCGTGCGTGCTTGCTCCTTTCCTTGAGATGAACATGCCGACAGTTGAGTGACCTTTGGCACGCCGTGCTGAGCAGCGTGGCCTGAGTTTATGAACATTCCTCATTCCCAGAAGAAGGACAAGAATATGATGTGGCAGGTACTCGGGGTTTCGGGCCCCCGCGGGGGATTTTTCTCCGCCTCCCCCACCAACCCTGGGGTGAATTTGCACTATCCGAAGCAGCCTGGAATGCAGGAGCTGGAATGGTTTTAAAATCTATGCTGAGCCCAGTATCACAGGTTCAGAAGCCCCCTCCTTACCGACGTTATCTAAAGCATTCTACTGACTCCAACGCAGGCTCCCATCCTAGCGGGAGAACCCCCAGCAACCTCCTGAGAACCAATCACCACGGACAAGGGATCATAGAGAGATGTGCTTCCTCATGCAAACGGCCTCTGAAAACTCTAGAAAAGGTATGGAAAGGGCACGCTTTTAAGCAGGGTCTCTCCACCTCAGCATCGTGGATTTTGCGGGCCAGGTCCTTCTGTGTGGTGTGCGGTGGGGGCTGCCCTGGGCCCCAGAATGGTTAGCGACGGCCCTGGCTTCTGATCACTGAGTGCTGATGTTGCCGCCGCGCCCCTCCCCCCCAAGCTGTGACATCCCAAGGTGTCTCCAGACCTTGACAAATGTCCTCCAGCACGGGAGGATGGGTAGGGCACCATCGCCCCGGGGGAAATCTCCTCCTCTAAGGAACAATGGCAGGTCATCCCCTCCAAGGGGACCCACAGAACAGTTCTGGCAAAGAAGTTCAAACTCCAGCTCCTACGCTTGGTTTCTGGAGACCAGGGCAAGTTTGATAAAAGGGGTCTGAAATCACGGTACGGGGTTGTGAGGGGGTTCCCAAGAGGGTGCTCGCAGCAAGCACACGGTCCGCCAAGCACAGCCTAGATGCCCCGGACACGGAGCGTGCACTGACCCAGGGAGCACGGGCTGGCGGAGGTAGGGACGCACAGAAATCTGTATTCTGTGTGATTTTTACCCCCTGACCTGTCCTACCATCGAGGGGAGAGCCAATCCTTATTCCCAGATGGCACCATATCTCTGGGCTCTGAAACCTCCCTGGAGCTCCCGGCTGCTTCGTTCTCTTGCCAACAAATTCCTGCCTTGAAAACTCCCGAGGAACAGAGCAGATGCCTGGATTCATGAAAACAACGTTAATCTTGCCTGCTGCGTCTGGACCTCCTGTCCCGAAACAGGGATGGGCCTGTTTTAATGAGATTTTGAGTGCTGGTGTATATAGATTTCCTCTCCACCTCCCATTTCTGTAAAAACCCAACAAACGTACATCTTAATTAAAACCTTCTCAATTACCCCCCCTTAGAAAGAACCCGAAACCCACACTGGCTACCAAATTAAAATGGCAGTG
This sequence comes from Procyon lotor, assembly GCA_028646535.1. Classification (NCBI taxonomy): domain Eukaryota; kingdom Metazoa; phylum Chordata; class Mammalia; order Carnivora; family Procyonidae; genus Procyon; species Procyon lotor. The sequence goes on along the minus strand of CM053621.1, from coordinate 5,570,976 downwards.
CCAAGAGCAGGATCAGGGGTTTCAGGCCTAGATACCCCTCTGTGCAGCTCAGGGCATGGATCTGGAGACGTTTCAGAATCCTGACTCAGAACAGCGCTGTAATGCTGCAGGTGAAATTCTGCATCAGTCTGACCCATTCCTTATTTTGAAAAGAAAAAAAAAAAGTATGATTCAAGTTTAGAAATTAAATTTTTCGAGAGCTGGAAACTATCATATTTGTCCCTTGGAAACTGTGTGGTCTTAAGCAAGTGATTTAGGCTCTCTGAGCGTCTGTTTTCTCATCTGCAGGGTGAGGATACCAGCTGCCCCAAGGTGATGGGCAGGGGTGATGACAAAGATCGAGAGGAAAAGTTCTGGCCCACGGCATGGCGTCTGGCTCCAGGCCCTTCCCAGCAGCACCCAGCAGGCAAGACATGGTTGGCGGGCTGGGGCAGAAGGCTGTGCCAGGCAGACCTGCATGGAGGAGCTGTCCCTCCCATGGCTGGCACAACCCAAGCGCGCGGTGCCAGGTGCTGCCGGATGAGGCTAACTGAACAGAGGTGTCACTCCAGAGGTTGCTGCACATTTTCTCCTGCAAAGAAGCAACCCTAGGTGTGCTGAGAGGGCTCCCGGGACTGCTCTTAATCTGCAAGATTCAAGGGGACTCCTGTTATTTGCTCAGGATAATTGTTAATGATGGCATGAAAATCAGCCCTTGAACATAGTCTGGAGGTCTGGCCCCACTCACCGTTCTGATTTCCACATATATGACCTTCCCCTCCCTCCGCGTTCTCCCATTTAGATCTGGAATCTGTCTCATGTAGGCTTCTGCCTCAGAACATGCTGTTCCCACTACCCCAAATGCTCTTCCCTTGCTTCTGATTCCTTAATTTCTTTTTTTTTTTTTAAGATTTTTAAAAAATTTTTATTTGACAGAGAGGAGAGAGATCACAAGTAGGCAGAGAGGCAGACAGAGAGAGAGGGGGAAGCAGGATCCCTGCTGAGCAAAGAGCCCGATGTGGGGCTCGATCCCAGGACCTGAGATCATGACCTGAGCCGAAGGCAGAGGCTTTAACCCACTGACCCACCCAGGTGCCCCTGATTCCTTAATTTCTATACAACTCGTGACACATCTCTTCCAGGAAGCCTTCCCTGACCCTGTCCCCTCTTCACACACTCTTAGACCCACAGGCTTTTCCCTTTTATGGCACAACCACGGCATTGTCATGGCATCTGTTTTTATCATTACTTGGTTCACGTCTGACTGCTTACAAGACCACAGAACTCTTTACGCTGTGTTTATACTTAAAATCATATCCCTAACATTATGCTGTCTGGGACCACATTGGGCCCTCAGTACATTTTTGTTACAAATGTTAGTATCAGTCTCTTTAGAGGGCAATCTGGCACGTTCCATCACACTCCAGTGCTACCGTGGTTAGGACGACATGGCACGGGGGCCAAGACAAACACTTACCAATGCAACAGAACAGAGAACAGAAGAACAGACCTACAACAAAGCAGCGGTGATATCGGGTCAATTAGATTGTCCCTATGAAAGAAAATATTGTCATGGTCCTCCCTAACGCAGTACATAAACACCAACCCCAGGTGGTAGTAGACAAAGATCTGAAAGGTAAAATGTGGAAGCTTTTAGGAGGGGGCACTACAGAATGACCTTGGGTTACTGAAATAGGACACAAAAAGTATTAACCGTAAAAGAAAAGATTAATAGGGGCGCCTGGGTGGCTCAGTCGTTAAGCGTCTGCCTTCGGCTCAGGTCATGATCCCAGGGTCCTGGGATCGAGCCCCGCATCAGGCTCCTTGCTCCGCAGGAAGCCTGCTTCTCCCGCTACCATTCCCTCTGCTTCTGTTCCCTCTCTCGCTGTGTTTCTCTCTGTCAAATAAAATAAAAAATCTTTAAAAAAAAAAAAAAAAAAGAAAAGATTAATAATGTGGGCTATACAATACAAAAATTAAAAATTCCAATCACCAAAAGTCACCGGGAAAATGAGAATCACACCACAGGGTAGAAGCTATTTGCAAAACATACAACTGCCAAAGGGATCATTATCAAGCGTGACAAAGACTCCTACAAAGCAGTTAGAAAAAAACCCAGACAATTTAGAAGAAACATGGACAAGATATCTGAACGGGCACTTCATAAAAGAGCAAATCCAAATGACCAAGAAACACATAGAAGGGATGATCAAATTCAGTGAGTAAATAGGGAAATTTTAAAAACAATAGCAAGTCAAGGTACTGGACCTGGATGGGATATGGAGCAACTGGAAGTCTCATACAATGGCTGGTGGAGTCTGAATCCGGCAGCCACTTTGTGCTCATGGCAGCACTGTGCCTAACAGCCTTTCGAGGGACTGCATTTGTTTCCTCCTTCATACATTGAAGCCCAACCCTCAGTGTGATGGTATTTGGAGATGGGGCCTTTGGGAGACAGATAGGTTGAGATGAGGTGGCGAGAGTGGAGCTGTCATGGTGGGATAAGTGTCACTGTAAGAAGGAGAGACACCGGAGTGCTGTCTCTGCTATGTGAGGGCACAGTGAGAATGCGACCACGTGCAAGCCAGGAAGAGAGCCCTTGCCAGAACCTGACGGTGCTGGCGCCATGATCTCAGACTTCAGCTTCCGGAACTATGTATTTTGTTATGGTGCTAGGGCAGACGAAGACAGACCTCAAACTGCAAACAATGCAAATGTTCCCCAGCAGTGGGATAGATAAAGAAAATGACGGCCTCTGCCCACGCTGGACAACTGGCCAACAGTGAAAATGAACGGACAAAGCTACGGGGCGCAGCATGGATAAATCCCAGATGTCATGGCATGCAGAAGAAGCTACACAAGATGGAAAAAAACAGACAAAACTAATCTGTGATGAAGGATGCAACCCCAGGTAGTACAAGTGCAAGAGCACTACGTAAGAGCAAGGACAGACTCTGGGAGAGACTGGAAAGGCTACCGTGGGGCTGGAATCGTGCTGTTTCCAGCTCCCAGTGGGCAGTCTCCTTGCTGACTTGGTTGCGGTTATAGTACCGCTAGCTCCATGAGAAAAGGCTGAGCTGTTCTTTTTTGTTTTGTGTATGTTTCCATATGCATTCTATATTTAATAAGAAAAAGGTTTCCAGAAAGGATTTGGAAAAAAAAAAAAACAAAAAAACCCCTACACACACAGCTTTTGATGCAGCAATTCTACTTCTAGGAATTTATGCTCTGGAAATATTTGCACGTGTATGAAATGACTATGTAGGTCACTGTCCGTGCTGCCTTCTCTGGGATGGCAAGATACTGGGAACAATCCAGAGGGGCTGGTGGGATAAATAAGTACCTGACACCACAAAATGTTCTGCAGCCATGAAAAGGGGTAAGAAGAGCCCCCTGTGAGATATTGAGGATAAAAAACAAAGCGTGAGGGGCACCTGGGTGGCTCAGTCTTGATTTCAGCTCAGGCTGTGATCTCAGGGTCCTGGGATTGAGCTCCGAGTTGGGCTCCGTGCTCAGCAGGGAGTCTGTTTAAGATTCTCTGTCTCCCTCTGCTCTTCCTCCCCTACAAAAACAAAACAAAACAAAAAGCAAAGCGCCAAACAGTGACCCCCTTTTAAAATAGTGGAGCTGCCTCTAAGGAAAGGAAGAGGCCCGGGAGATGTGCATAAAGGAGGGAAATTTACTTTTCTTTGTAAACTGAGTCGTACTGTTTTGAGTATTTTACCACGTGCTACTTGGCCTATTCAGAAAATAAATTATCATGTAAAAACAGAGTAAGTACATATAGACTGGATGGATAAAGGCATGGGAAGGGAAGGAGCTTCTGACTCTCTGGCCCTTGGAGGTCACACGTTTGAAGATGGGTTTTGGAGCCAGGCAGGTCTCGGGTCAAGTCCAGTTTCTGGGTCTTCCTACGTCTGACCTTGGCCAAAGGATTTAAAACTCTCTGATTCTGCCTTCATCTGCAGAAGAGGACCTTCCCATCTGGGTACCGAAAGCAGTAAATGAGATCATCCAAACAGAGCCTGGTGTCTGGCAGGTAGAAAGCATTCAATGACGTTCACCCTGACCATCCTACCCAATAACCATCAACATGCTGTTCCAAGACTGGTATCATTGTGGCCATTTTACAGATAAGGACATCGAGGTCCAGAATTCACCATCTCCAGGGCCTTCAGCAAGCCGGCAACACACGTAACCTTTCCCTTGACCCCAAAGGAACAGTGAAGAAACAGACCCCAACTCACACTCATGGCAGGCCCTCGAGGTGGGCACATGGCTGAAAGGGATCAATGACTACCAAGAATCCGAGTTGTTTGTGGGCGGCAACTGCTGAAGGAAGTGCTTTGGACTTTCCTCTGCCTACTGCTGGTCTTATTCAGCATTTCTGACTTTTTAATTCCACTTTCTCATTTGCCACAGCAGCTGGTCGAGGGATAAGACTTTCTTATTCCTGATGACTGATAAGTAAACGGAGGTCAGATGGAGGGTTGGGGGATGGGGACGATGCACACAGTGGCGCCCATGTGGCTCAGGGAGAGGCCCGAGGCCTTGGAGTCTGTACACCTGGATTGCTCTATGGTCATGAAGTTGTTATTCTGAGAACTGGGGTGAGTCTGTCATCCTCTCTGGGCCTGCATTCCCACCTCTGCAATCTGACCGGTCTTTCGTTTAGGGACAGGAGCAAATATACATAACCCCCTTAGAACAGCCCTAGCAAGAGCCCTAGCACGCACTGAATCCTGAGCAAATATGAGCAGCCAGTATTGAGTCCTTGTATTAGGGCGGGCAGAGTCCAGGCTCTTCCGAAGGTTTCCTCTTGTCCCTCTAGCTTATGGTTACTCTGACAGCCTAGCTCTGAATCCTTCCTAGACCCTGTCCCCAGAGCAGAACATCCACGTCCTGTGTGTGCTGCTCTCATGTGAGCCCTGCTTTCGGACCCTGGGAGGACCATGCACTTAGGGTTGGGCCAGGATGCCAGGCTCGCAAACCCACGTGCAGGCAGTAATTTGCACAAGTGCTCCTTGCCTTGGTGTGCTCATTTCCAGCCTGTCCCCAGAAGGGCGCTCAGCCTGCAAAGCCAGCAGAGAGCTATTTACAGCTCTGGGCAAGGAGAGGGGAGGCAGGCTCTGTTCCCACACAGGAACAGCCCTCCCGAGGTGGCTTGCTCTTTTGGCTGCTTGGAAGAGGCTGATCGGCCAACCCTGTCCCCAGAGGAGTTTTGAGGTCCTAAAAGCTTTTGCTGAAAGGCCAAGGATCTGTCCCAAGGGTTGTCTCTTGGGAACTCCCTCAGGGAACTCGTGCTCAGAGGCAGATGGGAGAAGATGTCCCCAGGCTCCCCGCAGTAGAGCTACTAATGGCTTCTAGAGATCTAGATGGAGGCGGGGATTCAGTAGGCCGGTCAAAACCATGTTCAGCTCTAGCCACTCTACTACCACACAAGGTCAGAGATGGACAAACTGCAGTGGAGGGCTAGGGTGGGGGAAGACTGGCCCATTTACGTATATAAAGTCTTACTACAACACAGACCTGCCCATTCATTACACTGTCTCTGGCTGCTCGGGGTGCAGATAAGTAGTTGTGATTGCTAACTGCGTGGCCCGCAAAGTCTCAAGTATTTACTCTCTGGCCCTTTACAGGAGAAATTTGCCAAGCCTTACTCGAGGTGATGTCCCCGTCACCTTACCTTTTCTCAGGCTTCTCTGATCCACCTGTAGCTGCAGTCTGCTCTCCACCCAGCTTCCAGAAGGATCTTTCTCCAGCGCTAATCAAATCAGGTCACCTCCTTGCTTAAAACCCTTCCACGGTTCCCTACTGGTCTCTGTGTCAAGTCCACACATTACCATCGGTCCCCTGGATGTCCATGACCTGGCCCTCCCGCAGCTTCCCCTCTCCTCATCCACCCACTCTGTGGTCCACTGAAGGCCTCCACCATCCTCTGAACATTGGTTTTATAGGGAAAAAAAAACTGTGTCTCAATGGAATGTTATGCATTATCTGCATACAATATAAACTTTCTGGTTATCTGGTTCTCGCCTTGTTCATTATCTTTGAGCTATTTTTTTCCAAGCCTTTTTAAGTTGTAGCAAACTGAAAGACAAGCAAATTCTGTCTTGTCCAATCATTTTCCCCTTCCATTTGCAATTCATTTCAACATACCTTTCCTCCATACATAATTGCGGTTTAGTTGACTTTGCCTTTGAACTGGTTCTAACATCTGCCCAGTCCCCTCATTGAGTGAGCTTAATACAATCCTAAACAAGTGTCTGCTTTTGTGTCTGCATGAGAGTCATGATTATTATTTTTTTAAGATTTTATTTATTTATTTGTCAGAGAGAGAGAGAGAGAAAGCACAAGCAGGCAGAGGCAGAGGGAGAAGCAGGCTCCCTGCTGAGCAAGGAGCCCCATGTGGGACTCGATCCCAGGACCCTAGGATCATGACCTGAGCCAAAGGCAGCCGCTTAACCAACTGAGTCACCCAGGCATCTCGGGAGTCATGATTTTACCCTTTTTTTTAATCCAAAGATTTTTTTTTTCTTCTTAAGATTTTGTTTATTTGACAGAGAGAGTGCACACGCATGCACACAAGCAGGGAGAGCGGCAGACAAAGGGAGAGGGAGAAGCAGGCTCCTTGGTGAGCAGAGAGCCAGACATGGGACTTGATCCCAGGACCCCAGCTGGGACCACGAACTGAGCTGAAGGCACGCAAGACGCTTAACCGACTGAGCCACCTGGTGCCCCTGAAGACTTTTCTTTTAACAGTTTTCTCTGGAGTCTCTGAGACTCTGTTCAAGTTCTCTCCATCAAGAAAATCTTTCCTGCCACTTCCTCCTGCAATTTCTTCCCCCGCGTCCCCACGGTTTCTCTGTGTCCCAACCTCTACGTTCTCCCAGCCTCCCCAGGACGCATCTTGCTGAAAGACAGATGTTCTGCTCTGGTTCCCCACAGTTAGCCTAGAAGATCCTCTGGTGTGGCAGCTGGGTCTCTCTCTCTCCCTCATCATGCAAACACACACCCCTGGGACCCGATAGGACACATGGAAGTTGTGCAACTAAAGGACACATTACCAATAAACGGACGTCAGGTGATGAGACCACTCACCCAGACAGAAGCCACTAAGGGCAAGACCTTGTTCTCTTCACTCAATACCATATACACAATGCCAGCGTCTGGCACATGCTGAGTACCCAGTAAATACTTATTGAATAAATGAAACCATACCATTCAACTTCTGGTTCTTGGCCTGCTTTTTTTTTTTTTTTTTTTTTTTAAGATTTTATTTGAGAGAGCAAGTGAGCATACAAGCAGGGGGAGGGGCAGGCTCCCCACTGAGTGGGGAGCCCAATGCGGGAGCTGGATCCCAGGACCTCAAGATCATGACCTGAGCTGAAGGCAGATGCTGAGCTGACTGAGCCATCCAGGCTCTTGGCCTATTTTTAAGTCATCTCCCACTTTTTTTCTTGCTTTGGAAGAGCAAGCCCAGCAGCTTCTGAATGCCACCCTCCTGAGCCATGTTGTCATGTGTCACCACAGCAGCCCTTCAACCCCCCTCTGGGTCCTGTTTCCCTTGAGGGAATGGATGGCAATCTCCATTCTGCTTCATGGTCATCTTGCGACCTTGAGCAAGGCACTGCTCCTCTGGGCCTCTGTTTTCCCACGGGTCAAGCCCTTGGTTCAGACATTCCAAGAGATAAAGTGCATAAGGCAAAGATAGGAATGACCAGTGATGCCCAAGTGATGTTCCAGTCCGGACACCATTTATATGGTAACAAGTGCTGTCAGTGTAACTCACTGACAAAGCTAAGCAGGGCCTCGCTCTGAGTCGTGAGGGTGACAGAGATGTCCTAGGACAAGATTTCCAAACTTGAATGTGACCATGAATCCCAGCTCCCACCCTCCACCGCCAACCTGGGATATTGTTAAAATATAGACTTGCATTCTGTAGGCCTGTGTAGGGTCCCACAGTCTACATTTCTTTTCTCTTTTTTTTTTTTTTAAAGATTTTATTTATTTGACAGAGAGAAACACAACGAGAGAGGGAACACAAGCAGAGGGAATGGTAGTGGGAGAAGCAGGCTTCCTGCTGAGCCCAATGCAGGGCTTGATCTCAGGACCCTGGGATCATGACCTGAGCCGAAGGCAGATGCTTAACAACTGAGCCACCCAGGCACCCCCATTTCTTTTCTCTTCTTTTCTTTTCTTTTTTAAAGATTTACTTATTTATTTTAGAGAGAGAGAGAACAAGTGAGCAGGGGGAGGGGCAGAGGGAGAAAGAGTATTTCAAGTAGACTCCCCACTGAGTGTGGAGCCCTACTTGGGGCCTAATCCCATGATCCTGAGGTCATGACCTGAGATGAAACCAAGAGTCAGTCACCTAATCGACTGAGCCGCCCACACACCCCCAACAGTCTGCATTTCTAATGAGTATCCAGATGCTGTGATGCTACTGGGCAGTGAGCCACATTTCCAGAAGTAAAGAGCTAGCATACAATGGGTCCCAGCTTTGAAGAAGTTCTCAATGTGGCCAAGGGTCAGATTTCCAGCATGCTGCCAATAGTCCAAGGTAATAAACATGAGCACTTAAATGGGAGGTGTTGGTAGTTAAGCTATAGACCTCCAAGAAAGGGCGGGTAGGCAAGGTGGGGGATTCTGGTGCAGGGTTCTTAAAGAACATGGAAACCAGGTTGGGAACATTCTGCTAGGCCAGTGACTCTACTGAATCATCAAGTCTGGTGGTGGGGTCCACCAATCTGTGTGTTAAGCCCTCCAGGGCTTCTTATGCTCAAGTGTTAGAACCACTGTGCTAGGGGGAGAGAAAAGGTAGAATATGCCCGTTTGAACAGTGTTTTCTTTTCCCATAGTAGAATTTCAGGCACATGTCTGGGCTTTACAAATTGCATTCATCTATTCATCCATCCATTCACACACTCATCCATCAATTTATCCAACCAACAAAGTGGTTGTATCCATGCATCCATCTATCTATCCACGTACCCATCCAGTCACCCAACCAACAGCCAACAAGTATGTCCTGAATGTCCACCATGAACCCCCTTAGGCACAAGAGATAGGACTGAAATTGTAGATATACACATCTGTCTTAGCCTCTGAACCAGTGATTCTCTACCAGAGACAAGTTTGCCCCCACGGGACATTTGGAGACATTTTTGGTTGTACCAATATGGGGTAAAGTGTGCTACTGGCCTTTAATGGGCCAGGGGCCAGGGGCCAGGGATGATGCTGAACACCCTACCACGCACAGGACAGTCCCCCAAAGTTAATAGTGTCGAGCTTGAGAAACTTTGCTCTAGACCAGGAGACCCCTGTGGGGGCAGTAACATAGTCACCTTGATACCCCAAGGTCATAAGACTCATTGCCTGACCCACAGGAGCTGAGTAGATGTGTATATGCGAGAGGAAATGACAACACAACATACATTTACGTATACAAAAAGCTCTTAAATTCAACCACAAGAGGAGCCTGGTGGCTCAGTCAGTTGAGCATCCGACTCTCGATTTTGACTCAGGTCATGGTCTTGGGGTTGTGGGATCAAGCCCCACATAGTGGAGTCTGCTGGGATTCTCTCCTTCTCCCTCTGCCCCCACTTGCACTCTCTCTCTAAATAAATAAATAGAATATTAAACAAACACACAAATAAACCACCTCAACCACAAAAAGACAACCTAACTGAAAAATGAGGAAGGGACTTAAATAGATGTTTCTCCAAAGAAAATATACAAATGGCCAACAAGCACACGAGGAGACGCTCCATGTCACTAGTCACTAGGGAACTGCGAATCAAAACCACAATGAGATACCACTTCACACCTGCTGGAACAGTGGTAATAGTAATAATAATGATAATTGAAAAATAACAAGCACTGGTAAGGATGTGGAAAAATTGGAACCCTTGCACGCTGCTGATGGGAACGTAAAATGGTGTCGTTTGGCAGTTCCTCAAAAGGTTGAACAAAGAATTACCATGTGACTGATCATGTGACCTGGGAGGTTCACACCTGGGCATCTAGCCAAAAGAAAGGAAACCAAAATCATCTTTAAACCAAAACTTGTATGTCTGTGTTCACAGCAGCAGAGAAGATCAGGTGTTGGGACACGGTTTTGGTTAAACCCCTCTCAGTAAGCTGCTCAAGCCTGCTCAGTAATGAGCAGGTCCTATTAGTGCTTCTCTTTCCACTACTTTTCTTTTTGCTTCTACTATTAACCCCTTTCCAAAGATGGGGAAAGGAGATGCTGAGAGGTGTGGTCGCGGCGTGAGGCCATGATGCTGGTAGGAGCCCAATTCGGCTATAGGCACTCTGACCCCAGAGCCCACTGGAATGCTTATGAGTTCCCTGTGGTCAAGGTAGAAGTTCAGCCTGGGGAGGGGAAGCCTCAGACTCCTCTCTTGTGGCTCCCAAACTCTCAGGAAGTGCAGAGGCCCAAGTTTCAGCCACTGGGACTGCTAGCGTGGCACTTCCCCAGAGAGAGGGACAGGTCCAGGGAGGAATGTGTGGTCCTCGGACCTCACCTGAGCCCCATATGCTGACCCCGGGCATAGCGCGGCAGGGATCCTCCCGTGGGCTGGAGTCCCAAGGCCGTACCTCTTGGCAGAGTGACTCAGAGCAAGTCTGTCAACCTCAGTGTGCTGTGCTTTGCTCATTTGTAATGCACGGGAAGCTGGCTAGAGGATTCCTCCTCTTCTTCTTCTTCTCCCCCCGTGTATATATTCTCATGTATACATATGTCTCTCTTTTATGCCCCTTTCTTGCCTCCTTCTCATAGGCATTCACATATATCTTTTTTTTTATACTGTATATATTAATTCTGCAACTTTACTGTTTTCACTAAATGTCTCGGGGAACTTTCCAGGTCAGGAATGTACATCTCCCTCATTTTTCTAAAAAGACTGCTCATTTCCCCATGTGATTGAGCTGTGATGTAGCCCCTCCCTGTGCTGGTGCTGCAAAGTTCTGCAGTAGACATTCCTGTGTTCGCCGAGCTGCATGCACTAGTGAGCACTGCTACCGGAGAGTCCTAGAGGTGGGAGGGCAGCGTGAGTTCTGGAAGAGACGGCCAGATGACCTTCTGAAGAAGGTTCCAGAACCAGGTTATTTCTGAAACTGTTGCTGACATGAACATTTCTTCAACCTCTAGCAGGGGAGGGGGTAATGCCCTTAGGTAAGCCATTTAACCGCTGTGTGCCTTAGTTTGCTCATCTGTAAAATGGGAGGCCCAGATCAATGCATATGAAGGTGCTCTGGAGGTGGCAAAGTTCTGTTTTATGTGAAGGATTGAGATCGTTGTTAACGCTGAGAGGTTCAGCGGCTGGACACCACCCCCTCCATCATGCAGAAGGCAGAACAAGGAGCCCGAGGAAGGAGGAGAAGCATCAAGGATGTGCAAAACGTGTGTGATAGGCCCTCAGTGCGAGGGGTGGGCGTCATTCTGCCCCTCAGGGGACGCCTGCCAATGCCTGGAGACAGTTTAGTTGGCATAACTAGAGAGGCTTGTACTGGCGTCTAGCAGGGAGAGGGGCCAGAACGGAGCTAAACACCCTCAGTGCACAGGACAGCCCTGAGACAGAGAATTATTCCGCTCCCCATGTCAACACTGCTGAGGATAAGAAGGCCTGCTCTGCAGCTTTCTCTTATCTGATGCCTCCCCCCCCCCCCCCCCCCCCCCCCCCCCCCCCCCCCCCCCGCAAACCTCATTCAAAGACAAGGGAAGTGAGCCTTAGAGAAAGAATGACCTGCCTAAGGCTCCCCAGCCAGTCGACTCTTGGCTCATCTGACTACGTCTGCGGTCCTAAAAGCACAAAGGTTTTATGACTTTGCACTTGAAATCACAATCATTGCTTCCACCCATTAGTTGTAGAGGATATGCACTTTAAGAGGATTAACTCATTTTATGTGGATAAGGTTAATAATCTCCTCAAGATCACACACTAAGTAGCAGATCTGGACTCTAGACGCAGATAAGAGGAGTCCAGGGAGCCATCTCTTGACCTCTATGCACTCCAGCCCCCCTCATGCTCTGAACTTTCACCTTGGCAGCTTGGACTTGGCTCCCTGCTCTAAATTGGAGCACGACCGCCAACCCTTTAGCTGGGGGCAGGGGGGAGGCCCCACCTCCAGACCCTCCCATCTGCAGGGACCTGGTCACTGTTGCCCAGCTGGGGGGTTCTGGAGCCCTGCGGCTAGTTTCAGCTCTGGCCCCATTCAGTGCCTCCCGAACAGAAACCATGCTCTGCGCAGCGGTACGAGATAGCTGCAGGGACAGGAGGGAAGGGGCCTGTCCAAAGTTCCTGGAGCAAACCCAGCTATGCAACGGAGGGCCCCTGCAGTGGTCTTGGGCACCAGCACATTACAACCCATCTCGTCCACCATCCTCGGTCGATTTGGTTTTTGGCAAGTGTCGGTGTGGTGGTGGGATCAGCAAAAAGCTCCCATGGGGTGAGCAGTTAAGTGCAGACCCCCAGGAGTGGATTCTACAAGGCGGTCTGTTCAGGGGGAGGCAGTGCTGCGTTTCAGCTCTGTCCCTTCCTAGCTGTGTGACATTCTCAGAGCCTCTGCACCTCCTCTGACAAGTGGAGAGGTCAGTCTCAGCAGTTCCGGCTCTACATGTGAGGACTGGAGGTCCTGTCCTGGATGCCAGCGCCCCACAATCCCGGGAGAGACTGTGACTAGCTTTGCAACCCACTGGCCAGATGACCTTGAGCAAGTATCTTCCCCTCTTTATGCCTCTGTTTGCTCAACCTTCAAAAGAAGGGGCAGGATCTTCAATCTAGAAGCCCTCTGGAAGTCCTTTAATCTAGAAGCTTAGAACTCCAGACTTAATCTCCCCGGGGCTGACCTCTTTGAGCATCCAGAACACACATTTCTCCATACCTCATGTCCCGAGTGCAGCTCTAAAGGCAAGGCAAAGCTCCTTGCCTTTCTCATTCCTGTCCTCTACCCTTGCCTGCTGGGGAAGAGCTGTTCCCGGCCCCCCTCAAGTCACCAACATCCTGACCCTTAGCCCAGCAAAGCCAACACTATGGATGGTTCCTGTAGCATATACCTTCTCCGGCCAAGGGCCCAGGGAAACCCACTGAGCAGTGCGCGCTGGAGCTGGGTGAAAGGGGGCAGGCCCAGGGAGCACACTGGGGTCGTCCTCTCTGCATCTGACATTCCCTTCTCCAGGGGGAGGTTGGACTGCCTCAGGGGAGAATATCCTGAACACCAGCCCTTTGTGTGTGTGTGTGGGGGGGGCGGTCCCCTGGTGGTCCTGCTGCCTAGGATGCCATCTCTGCTGTCAGAATTCAGAGGGCAGTAGAAGGGTCTGTCCGTAGGCTCAGGATCCTGGCTTTAAGGACTTCATTCTTATCAAACCGCCTCTGGTCTTATCTCTGGCCAAGGTGGGAGAAGAAAGGTGGGATGAATTAGGTGGAGCAGTGAGGTGTGGGAGTGTAGTCAGGGAAGGATGGGATTTGGGAAAGAAGGGGAGCGTGGGTGTAGGGTGTTAGTGAGAGGCTGTCAGCTTGAAAGGGTTAGAGAGGAGGAGTGCAGTGGGAGACTTGGCTCAGATGGGTGGCCAGCAATAGGACCCTTGTCCTACTGCTGAGTATGCAAGCCCCTGACCTTACATCTGCTGGAGGAAGAGGGTACCTTCCCCAATACGCTTTAATGTGGTGGTGTCTGAGGCAACCATTTCTCTGCAAAGGGTGGAAAGGGGGTCTTGGGTAGGGGCGGGGGAGGGGAAGGGAATCATCCGTATCTGAAGACAAATCCCAGAGTCCAGTTGCTGAGGTGGGTACGGTACGCAGGGAGGTCCCTATTGGGTTTGAGGGCGACATACTGAGTCTCTGCCCTGAGATTTTCCTGTCTTAAGGAGGGGCTTATTTCCCAGGACATCTGGGGGCTTTCATTTTCCTTGGAGGGAGGATACTGTTATCTATCACCTATCTATCTACCTAAGACCCTCATCATTCGGAAGCAAGGGTGGAAGAAGAGATCCAAACTTAGTTTCTGAGAGAGGCGGAAGGTGCATCTGTCTCCGAAGAGATCCGGGGGGAGGGGCCCTAGATAGGTGCGGAGGTTGGACCCCACTTTAGGAGGGTACATTCCATCCCAAGGGGTAAATTAGGAGAGGAATCCTATTTCTAGAGCCTGGGGCTAGGATTGAAAGCCCATTTATGATGGGAAAAGGAGACTGTTTTGCTCTCCGGGAGGTGAGAGACTCTCTTTTTGGGGGAGGGGACCCACGTCTCCAGTGGATGAGGGCCCCGATTCTGGAGGAAGACGCCCCATTTTTGCTCCCTGGGTATATGGCCAAAGGACTCCATCTCGCGTGGACGGGTCCGCCCCCGCGCGACCAGGCGCAGTGCCCTTACCTCCAGGCCCGGGCTCGGGTCTGCGGACTCCGATCTACCGCGCTCCGACTTGAGGTTCCTGCGCTCTGAGCTCCCGGTGCGTCCAGTCTCTGCCCCACTTCCCCCAGCGACTCGCGGGGTTTCCTGGCTCCGCCGAGCCGCGCCGGCCAATCAGCGCTGCCGGCCCCGGCCCTCGCTCGCGCCGCAGCCAATGAACGCGCCTGCCACGGGCCACCGCCCCCGAGGGGGAGGGGGAAGGCAGGGCGGGGGCAGAGTCCGGCCTCTGGGGGCGAAAGAGCCGGGGGCCTGGAGGAGGGACCGCGAGGGCCGGGAGCAAGCGTCGTGGCTGTGGAGGAGGAGGCTGAGGACCCTCGTCAGGCCGGAGGGGACCTATCTGATGGAGCGTGGAGAGCGCGTCTCTAAAACGGGGCGGCTCCATAGGTTGATTTCACCTAGATCTTAATTACCTCCTGTCCTCTATCCTGGATCCTGGGGGGCGGTGGGTCAGTGTAGTTGCCCCACCTGCACCCCGCGCCCTGGCTCTGGAACCCGAGATCCGAGATCCGGAGTCAGAGTCCGTACGATGCCCTGCCCCACTCCGCCCCCCCCCTCCCCGGGGCCGGCGTTCAGGGCCCTCTCGCTCAGCCCTCCCAGTTGCCATTCACTCAACACCTCCTGCCCCACCTGCTCCATAAGAGAAAGAGCTTGTGCACCCTGGAGGCAATGCAAAGAGCACTGGACTAAGAGTCCATGGTTCTGTCTGCATGATCTAGGGCAGGTCGCTCCACCTACACAATGCTCAGTTTTCCTAACAGCAAAGGAAGACAATAGCGATAGTACCTCCTTCGTGGGTGTAAATGAGATTGTAGATGTGACGAAGGTCATTTTATATAAATTAAAGTGCAATATGAAAGCTAGTCAATAGTAAAGGATGAATGACTGATGGCCCAGTAGCTTTCTAAAGGTGTTTGGAAAGGGGATGGATGCATTCGTTCAGTGGTAGAGTTAAAGACACAGAAACTGCCCATCAGAACAACATGTGATCACCAAGAGCTCTGAATGGAAATTCCAGACCCCAAAAGGTCACAAAAGAACATAGCTTGGTTTTCCCTATTCATCCTGATCAGTCATTATTTCTTTAGTCTGCCAGTATCTTGCAGAAACCTGAGATCCCTCCTTTCTGCTTTCTAGGAATCCAGGCTGCTCTATCTCTGATTAGGCAAGGACTGTTTTCCTAGGAATTAAGGAATTAAGACAATGAAAGAACGCACAGATATGTACATAAATAAATAAATAAATAAATAAATAAATAAATAATACATAGAAAATAAATAAAATAAATAAAATACGTACATAAATAAATAAAAACAGCCAAACAACCAAAAAACTACCTGCCCTCTAGTATGGTCTATGACATAGGGACCAAAAAGAAATAATAAATAAGAATCGTCCAAAGAACCAACAGAAAATAGAATTGATCCAAGGTTCTGCTGAAATTAAAAGGGTTTGCCAATCTTTTTTGGTATGTTAATCCTGCCACCTTGCTTGCAGAACTTTATGAGGCCTGGGTTATAAACCTAGCAATTTTTCCTTAAAATCTAAGCCATGTAGGTAATCTTCTTTACTGTCCAAAACCTGCCCAAAGAAATAAAATGGTAAATAAACATAGGAGGAAATAAAGTTTGTCAAAGAAAGGCAGCTTAAGAGATGGAAAAATTTCATCTACCAAATGGCCTAATTTTTATTATTATTACTACTATTATTTGTGGGGGTTCCAAGGAAGTGGACAATTTCATGAATTGCTGATGGGAGTATAAATGATCAGAGCCTTCTTGGAGAGAAACTGGGTATTACTATTAAAAACATTTTCCTGAACAATGGTGCAAAGGTTTAGTAATAAAATGGTTTACTGGCATTTTGTTTATTGTATCTAAAAAGCTGGAAACAAATGTACAACCACAGAGACTCTAAGGGGACATCTGTTGCATGAACAGAATGTCCCCAATAAAACATTAAGTATTGACTACTGAATGGTGTGAAAATGTCATCTCAAAATATTAAGTGAACAAAGATATTCACCAAAAAAGTTTATTGGTATTATCCTGTATTTGTCAAATTTATATAAATAGACCTGGATGGATGAGTGCTGTCTGACAGAACTTTGTAGTGGCAGAAATGTTCGGTATCTGTGGTGTCCAAGATAGTAGCCACTGGCCATACACAGGTATTGAAGACTTTACAGACGTGCTTGCTAGTCAACTGAGAGACCAAAATTTAAATTTTATCTAATTTTTTTTTTCAGGTCAAATCATCATTATGAAGCTAGTGGCTATTGCATTGGACAACACCAATATCGACTGAGAGAAAGAGAGAAAATAAATACTCATTAGTATAAGGATTAGAGCTGTATGTTAAAATTACAGATGATTCTAATTTTACTTTATTTACATATCACTAACTTCTAATTAATCTGTAACAAATATATATTGCTCCTATAACCAAGAAAAAGCATTTAAAATGGAAAACCAAAAAGCAAAAGTTTAAGCTCAGTGTAACCACCATCTGTTTTAAATGACCTGCAAGCATTGATATGAATTGAGTTTTATATTTTGAATGGTAGAAAAAAGTAAAAATAAATATTTCCTTTCACATGAAAGTGACACCGAAATTCAAATTTCACTGTGCATAAATAAAGTTTTATTGGCACACAGCGATGCCTCCTCACCTTACACACTGTCTTTGTGCTATAATGGCCGAGCTGAGTAGTTGTGGCAGAGACCGTATAGCTTGCAAAGCCAAAAATATTTACCATTAGGCCCTTTTTGGAAAAAAGTTTGCCAAGCCCTGGTCTAAGATGATTAGGGGAAACAAACATTGGCAGCACCCACTGGGGGTGAGGCCCTGGTACTGTGTGTTCCGGAGGAGCTGCATTGTTTCTGATTAAGGAGTGTGAGAGGGATATTAGCAGCCAGGTGCTTTGCAAACTGATTCTCAAGTAGCTTCATTGTGACACTTGTGAAGAAAACCGTCAGCAAGCTGGTAAGGCCTTTCTCACATTAGCTTCCCTTGCATTTTTCATAGTCCCACGGCTCTCCTACAGGGCTGCCTGGGGCCGCAGGTGTCTCGCAGGGAGTGCCGAGAATGCTTTCCAGGGGCTGGCTGTGACCCAGGATGGAGCTCCTTCCAGAAAAGCATCTCTGAGAAGGGAAATGAGGACAATGGAGCATGAAGCTCTCAGGCGCCAGCAGTCTGAGGAGGAAAGGCCCTTAGAGATCAGCCACCCTTTGTACAGAGGAGGAAACTGAGGCCCAGAGATGGGGATGAACTTGCCTGGAGCCAGACTAGACCATGGAAAGACTGTGCTTTCCATACTCCCTGCTCACACAAGAGTTCAGGGATATCACGGAGGGCATTTGGGTGTGAAAGGGGACCAGTCGGGGATTTGGCAGTGAATTCCGGTTCCACCTCCCAATGGTCGTGTGACATTGGACAAGTCATTTACCCCCTCAGTCTCTGTGTTCTCATTTGTGAGCTGAACAATTAAAGTGCCTACCACAATATCCACACGTACAAGAATGAATTTAGGCCCTTACTTCACACTATACACAAAAACTAACTCATAATGGATCAAAGACCTAAATATAAGACCTAAAGCCATAAAGCTCTTAGAAGGAAACAGAAGTAAATCTTCATGACTTAGGATTTGGCAATGGCTTCTTAAATATAACACCAAAGCAGATACATCGGAATTCATAAAAATCAAAAGCTCATTTATGCATCAAAGGACATCATCAAGAGAATGAGAAGATAATCCACAGGATGAGAGAAAACATTTGCAGATTATAGATCAGAAAAGAGTCTAGGATCCAGGATATAGAAAGAATTCTTACAACTCAACAACCAAGAGACAAACAACCTGATTTAAAAATGGGCAAAGGACTTAAATGGACCTTTCTACAAGGAAGACCTACAGACAGCCAATGAGCACATAAAAAGACGCTCATCATCATCGGTCATTAGGGAAATGTCCATCAAACCCCCACTGAGACACTACCTCACGCTCCCTGGGACGGCCGTAATAACAAAATGGAAAACAGTAAGTGTTGACAAGGATGTGGAGAAATTGGAACCCTCACACCCCACTGGTGGGAACATAAAAATTGGCCACGTTGGGAAACGGTTGGGTGGTTCCTCAAGAAGTTAAACACAAGTCACCATAGGACCCAGCAATTGCACTCTTAGGTAGATATCCAAAAAATTGAAAGCAGTTGTTCAAACAAAAACTTGTATATGAACATTCATAGCAGCACTACTTACAGTGGCCCCAAAGTGGAGACAAGCCAAATGTCTGTCAGCCGACGAATAGACGGACACATGGCGGTACGTCCATTCAGTGGAGTATTAGTCATACACAGGAATGGAGCACTGGCATATGCCGCAATGTGGATGAACCCTGAAAACAAAAGACCATATATTATGTGGGTCCAGAATAGTAAATCCACAGAGACAGAAAATAGACTAGTGGTTGCCGGAGGCTGGGGTGGAGGAAATGGGGGTGGAGTAGTAGAAATGGGGTTTCCATTTGGGTTGATGACAACGTTCTGAAACTGGACAGGGGTGATGGCTGCACAACACAGTGAATGACTTAAGGCCACTGAACTGTTCACTTCAAAATGGTAAATGTTGGGGCACCCGGGTGGCTCAGTTGGTTGAGTGTCTGACTCTTGATTTCAGCTTGGGTCATGATCTCCAGGTCATGGGATCAAGCACCATGTTGGCCTCTGTGCTCAGTGGGGAGTCCGTTTCTCTCTCTCTCCCTCTCTCTTTTCCTCGCCCTCTGCCCTGAGCCTGCCCACACTTTCTCTTTCAAATAAATAATCTTAAAAAAATTAAAATAGTAAATGCTGTATTATGTGTATTTTATCAGAACGAGAAAAATGTGTCTAGCACAGTAGGTCACTGTTTGGGATAAATGAGAGGAGGTCATCCCTGGCCCCTGATGGATATCCACGCATTGGCAGCTGTTGTTATTACCAGCTTCCTCAAGTGACCTGCCCAATTGTGTGAGGTTGCCCAGAGCTCACTCACTCACTTGTTTAGTAATTCATCTCTTCATCTCGTCAGCCAGGCAACAAATAAGTAGTTAGCATCTACTCAATCCCTGGTGCTGAGCTGTTCTGGGTGTTGGGGATTTGAGGTCCCACCTCCATGGAGTTTCCATTCTGGTGCTGAGAGACAGGGTATAGGAAACGCAAATACGAAGTAAGGAAACTAATTTCTGATGATAAGTGCTCTGGGGGAAATGAAAAGCAGGATGATGTGCCCAGAATCGGAGCAAATACATTAGCCATGATGACCAGGGGTCACCTGGAAGGATGTGACATCTGCCCGGAGGTCAGAATGCTCCAAAGGAGCTGGGGTGGGATTTCCCACACTTTTGTCCCTTGTGCTGAGCTCCTCAAAGACCCAGGAGCTGCCTCGGACACGTCACGCATGTGTCACTGCTCTGTTCTCCTGTTATTCCAATGACTGGGTTCCCCCCGAGCTGCCAGCCCCCAAGAAACACAACAGTGCAGTTCTTCTTCTAGCTCGGGACACACTGAAAGGACAGGGGAACTGTGTTGTTCCCCAGTGCCATTCCCATGCCCTGGAGGGATTCCTAGATGTGGTAAATGGATAGGAACCCCTAACAACAAACACTTAACCTGCTCAAAATGTCACTAGTGCTGACGTGGAGAAACCCCATGTTAAATAACACGTATATAGTTTCAATAATATGGAAGGCGCTTAACACATTCGAGGTCCCTTCCTCC
Source organism: Procyon lotor (assembly GCA_028646535.1). Lineage (NCBI taxonomy): Eukaryota > Metazoa > Chordata > Mammalia > Carnivora > Procyonidae > Procyon > Procyon lotor. The sequence continues at coordinate 5,550,833 of CM053621.1, read as the reverse complement.
TGTAGCTGGAGATGCACTTGTATTCACCCCAATTCCTCTTGCCAGCACAAGTGAGGGCATTTCAGGAGGGGTGTGGCTCTCCCACTCATCTCCATTGTTGGAGAACACAGCTAAGTATTTATGTCTTATCTGAGATCTCTGAGGACTTTGTTGGCATGTCTGAGTTCTATGGTTATTTCTGAGATCTCTAAGGACAGTGATTGGCATGCAGGAGGTGCTCTATTAATACTGATCCATTTCACTGCATGCAAAGGACAGTGTCAAGAAGGACACTGAGGGAGAGTGCTGAATGACTCCTTTCATCTCTCCAAAGGGGAGCTTTTGGCCCCAAGGAGCTGTCCATCAACTGTGATGAAACTTCACCAAACAGAACAAACTCTTTCCCCCACTGGCCAGCAAATCCCAAGTCCTTACTCCCACCCCGTCCCCCATCCTTCCTTCTCCTCCTTACAGACAACAGAAGACGAAAACCAGGGCACAGAGTGGTAGAGGGGTTATATCCTCAAACTCTGGAGATCCGGCTGTGACAATGAGGAATGCTGGAAGGCGAGGATGATGATAGTAATGCCTGCGTGACTGGGCTTGCATGCGTGTGAAACAGAAGTAGGCTTGCAGGGGTCCTCCACCAACACTGGCGATTACCACTACCATTCTTAAAATCGTCACTCTCATTGTTTGGGCTCCTCCAGAAGCAGGCCCTGAGACAAAGACCTGAGTGCTTTACCTGGGAAGGGACCCAAGAGACACCGATAGGGGCGGGGCAGTGTAATAACATGATCACAGCGGGCAGCCGGGCTGGCATCCTGTTGGGGCGCACTGGGAGCGCACTTCACAGTTACCCCGTAGAGGGACATATAGACACCAGAGAGTACCAGTCATTGGTGGAGGACTGCTGGCCAATGGGTGCTTCCGGCTTGTCATTTTTGAGTAGGGCAGGCTGAGGTGTCCATCGAGGGCCCACCCATCGAGGGTGAGTCTCAGGCAGTGATGGTTTGAAGGCAGGTGCGCGCTGGGCAGGGCATTGGCGCTGGCTGTCCGCCCATCCCCCGCCCATCAATGCCTAAGGTCTTTCTTTCACTTTTTTTTTTTTTCTTCTTTTTTTCTTTAAAATGACTTCAGGGCAGTTTTAGGTTCATGACAGAATTGAGGAAAAGGTAGAGAGATTTCCCATGTACCTACCCTCTGTCCCCACACCTACAAAGCCTGCCCCCACCAGATGGGACATTTGTTACACCGATGAACCTGCACGGACACATCAATGCCCAAAGTCCCTGGTTTCCATCACGGTTCACTTCTGCCCAATTGCAGGGTTGGACGGATGTATCATGCCGTTGTCTATCATTTACAGCATCACACAAACTAGTTTCACGGCCCTGAAAAATCCTCTGTGTTCTGCCTGCTCGCCCTCCCTCCCCTTTGCCACTGGAAACTACTGTCTTTTGTCTCCCTAGTTCTACCTTTTCCAAGAATGTCACAGAATTGGAATCATACAGTATGTAGATTTTTCAGATTGGCTCTTTCATTTAGTGATAGGCATTTAAGTCTCCTCCGTGGCTTGTCATGGCTTGGTAGCTCATCTTTTTTAAAGCACCAAATAATATTCCATTGTGTGGATGGTTCACAGTTTGTTTATCCTTTCATTGAAAGAGGGGCACTATGGTGGCTTCCAAGTTGTGGCAATTTAGAGCACCTGGCTGGCTCAGTGAGTAGAGCGTGTGACTCTTGATCTCAGGGCTGTGAGTTTGAGCCCCACATGGGGTACAGAGATTACTAAAAAATAAAATCTTTTTTTTTTTTTTTTAAGATTTTATTTATTTGACAGAGGGAAACACAGCGAGAGAGGGAACACAAGCAGAGGGAATGGTAGCGGGAGAAGCAGGCTTCCCACAGAGCAGGGAGCCCGATGTGGGGCTCGATCCCAGGACCCTGGGACCATGACCTGAGCCGAAGGCTGACGCTTAACGACTGAGCCACCTAGGCGCCCCTAAAAAATAAAATCTTAAAGAAAAAAAAAAAGAACAGACCTGATATAAACAGCTTTGTGCAGGTTTCCACGTGGACGTCAGTTTTCAGCTCCTTTGGGTAAATACCAAGGAGAGCCGTTGGTGGTTCATATGGCAGGAGTAGGTTTAGTCCTGTAAGAAACCACCAGAATACTCCAACGTGGTTGTACCATTTTGTATTCCCAACAGCCAAGAATGAGAGTTCTTGTTCCACATCCAGAGTTTCCTGGATTTCTTCCTCCACCTCTCCTCCTCCTCCCCCCTCCTCTTCTTTGGCCACTGCTAAGGTTTTAAAATGCCATTCTCCTAGGGTCTCGTAGTCTGTGCTCACCTTTTCCATAGTGCTCACAAGTTCATTAATTCAGTTGTCCCATCACGAAGTCACTCGCTGATTCCAGTCCTCGTTTGCTCATGTGTCTACTCACCCATTTATTCTCCCACACTCACCAAAACTGCTGAGTGGCGATTTCCCATATGTCAGGCAGGCTATTAAAGGATCCCTCCCAGGGCTGTGAGCTCCTCAGGGACAGGCCCTTGGCCTGACTCAGGGCACCACTCCAGGTGCCAGGCCCAGGGCCCAGCACCGAGCAGGGCTCAGTATGTGTTTAACTGACCTGACACACGTTAGAGGAAACAGTCTCTTTTCATTTTCTTTTCTTTCCAAACTGAACACCCCCAGAAAGATCCAGGCTTGGTGGGGACTAGACAGTTGCTTGGCTGATATTTCAAAGACCTTTCCCACGAGAAAAGGTCTTCCTGAAAACGAATCTGGGGCTCCCTGGGAGTTTGCAGGCATGAAGTGCGTGCAACTGCTCATTCTCCTGCTGAATTCAGAGGTAGTAGATGGAGGAGCTTTGCTAGAAGGTACCAACCTCGCATCGGCTCTAGGGAGCAGCTCCTGAGTTGGATTCGCCAGGGTTCCAATCTCAGGCCAACTGCTGCTCTGCAACCATGTGACGTTGGGCCTGTCACCGACTCTCTCTGACCTCAGCTTTCTAAAGGTGGGTGGTAGCTTCTCCTTGCTGGTTGCTGAGAGCACTAAAGGTGACAACGCGTGCACATAGCTTGGGAAGTCAATGCTGGCTCCACAGAGGGGGCCTCCCCCCTTATGAGGTCCATTGCATCAAAGCTGCGCGAGTTGAGACACCCTGCACTGGCCTCTGTGACCCCAGGGAGATGACAGCCCTCCTCCCAAGTCACTTGCCTGTGTGTTGCTGAGGCCTGACACCTGCTGGCCCTGAGCGGGGGTGCCCATGCTCTAGGCTGAGTCGGCCCATCCTCAAATCTGTCATACAGCACAGAAAGCTCAGCTCGCAGTCCTGCAGGAGCAAACAGAGACCAGTGGGGTCTGGAGCACGTAGGGGCTGCCCTGGAAACCGCCCAGCTACTTCCAGCCAGCCTGATGCTCACAGGCTGTGGGAGCCCTGGGGGCCCCTCCTCCTCTCTGACTCTTGGTTTCCTTGCTCACAGGCCAGGGTCAGCCCAACGAGGAGCTCTGACGATTAGGTTTCAGCCTGACTTCCTGAGCACCTCCCCTGACTGGCTGTCACAACTGGGAGGAGGGAGACGCTCCCGGCATCGAGTGGGTGGAGGCCGGGGATGCTGCTGAACCCCACGGTGCACAGGACGGCCCCACAACAAAGGCCGTCGGGCCCCAAATGTCAATAGTGCTGAGGTTGAGAAGCCCCCTCCAGTATAGCTCCTCAAGGCTGACGGGTGAAACCCAGAAAGGCCCGCATCACCCAGTGCAAGACTGGGAGTGGGAGGACCCCGTCCCCACTTCTGGAGTTTCGTTCTGACTCTTCCCGGAGGGGCCGCCCGCCGCCTAGAACATCCAGGTGTGCGTTGTCGTGGAAACCTTGCAGGGATGGCATACTCAAGAGCGTGACTGATTTTTTTCCCTCTCAAAATAACCCGTGCTGTCAGTCAAGTAACACTGAGGCACAGTGGTTAGGCAAGTGAGATTGTTTTGCCATTGTTAACCGCTGAGCAAGGCGCCTGCTCGGAGAGCTTCCACTCCTGTGACAGGAGTTCCTAGCAAAGTAACAGCGAATAATTAACAATAGTGATGATGATGATGGTGGTGGTGGTGGTGGCCTCCGTGTCCTGCACCGCACCCTCCCCCCACTCCCCAGCTTCTGTGCCCCCTGCTTCACGTGCACACTAAGTACGACCTTGAGCGTGAACACAGTGTTGTGCCCATTTTACAGATGGATGCTGAGGCTCGCAGGGGTGAGTGTTGGGGCCCGTCTGAGCCCAGTTCGGATGCCGGGTGCCATGCTCTACCCACTGGGCTTCACTGCCTCTCAGGAGCCTCCAGGGGAAGGGGGTGTGGGGACAAGGCTCATTTCATTTTATCCTTGGTCCCAGCATCCAAACTGTCATCTCCAGACTCTCTTCTCTGAAGAGAGAAGCGGGTGAGCTTCTGAAGCTGGCCTCTGAGCGTGGCCCTCAATTTATGAGGCTAGGGTGCCACCTCGTGGCAAGGGTCCTCCATTGAGCCAGCCCTGAGGCAGTGCCCGATGAGGCTGACCCCTTAAGCCTTGCAACCTGGGGGAGTGGAAAATGACCTCCAGGCTGCTTGGGCTATGTGAAGCCAAGAAGAATAAGCTCCACACTGTCTTCACTGTTGGCTGGCCCCCAAGAAGGAGCCCTGAAAACTCTGGGCTGTTCAGTCCATTCATTCGCTCATCCGTTGCTTCTGCCTCCCCTTTCGGCCCCCCTCCCCTGCCCCACGTGGATGCTCCCCAGATGCCTTTGCTTTTACTCAGAGTCCTCATCAACCCTATCGAGGCTATAAGGCTTAAACCACTAAAATGTAATTCTTTTAAAATTGATAGCGCGCAGTCGGTCTCATGTAATTCACAAACGAGGAACAATGCAGGATGACCAAGCTAGTTCAAAAGAGAACACGATTAACAAGGATGTTTACAGTATATAGGAAAAATGACGAGATGAAATCGCCATGTTAGACACAAATTTGGTTAAGGTCCCGTGGGGCCAAAACTGCTGTTCCCCTTGGGGCGATTTTCCTACTGGACAGAAAAGAAAGTCGTCGGGGTTTCAGTTTCACAAAACTGCAAAACGATTACACCCCGAGCAGTTGGGTATACAAACGCACTCCTGCAAATACTGCAGTGTACACTCACCCTTTGGCCTCACTTCTGGTTTCTGGATCATTGTTCTTTACATGACCTGACGCACCCTCTGTATTTATGTTTTTTGCCTGTTGCCTCATCTAGTATTGGACTCCATGAGGGCACGGATATGAGATGTCTTGCTCTCTGCTTCCTCCCAGGCACGCAGTCAACATCCAGCATATGGAGAGTGGTGGACAAATATTTGTGGAATGAGGGGATGTGTCAGGCTTGGGTCTGAATGACGCCAGTCCTGTCTCCATGGTGCTCACTATCTGTGATGGAGGCATGCAGGGAAACACAACCATCACACCAAGTTTTAAAAGGGTCGTATCATAGAAGGCTCAGGGGGTGTGGGCATCTGGGGAAGGGCTTCTGGATGAAGAAAATAAGAAGAGGGGCCGGGTGAGAAGAGTCTCGATGGGGGCGGGGTGTGTGTACTAAGAGTGAGGTGCATTCTGGGAGGAAGGAATTCAGTGTGGCGGACAGGATGTGGCTGGAAAGATAGGCAGAGCCAGACCCTGAGGGCCTAGTGGGTTCTGCAAAGGGGTTTGCACTTTAAGCAAAGACCTCTCATGGCAGCTGTCTGCAGTAGATCCTTGACATTCATGACCGATATCCTGCCTGAGAAGCAAGTCTCCGAATTCACTCAGATATGGATGTTCACAGCAGGAGGCTTTTTCGTTATATTACAGGCTAAAAATAAATATTTCCAAAGGTCTCACACATCTGCTCAAAGTACCCTTCTACTCCGCCCTTGGTGGATGGGGTGGTGGTGGACCTTCACAAACTTCCGAAGCCAGAGTCACCTGAGTCAGAAAGCTGGGTGTCACCCAGAGCCCCTCTTCTTCCTGTACCTGCCCCTCCACTTCCACCCTTCCTATTCCTCCCATCAAGGAAAATCACAGGATTGAATGCCAGACTGGGCTGACAAGAATGAGGGTCTGTGTGGGGACAGACATTGGGACTGTCCCCAAGGGTCCAGGGCACTTTTCACTACTCAAACCCACTAACTTCTACCGTAGCTCTGCCCTTGGTGGTTCCAACAGGGGGCTGAAATGCATAAAACTATTAGATTGATATCAGCCTGGTGGGAGACAGGCTCTAACATCACTTAGTAGTTTGCGGATTTAAAAGCCACCAGTTGGCTGCCCAGTGTTGCTGGGCCAAATCACTAACCTATGTTGGGTAAGCAGATCCTTGCTGACATCTGCTTTGGGACACTGCGTAGAGCTGCCACATGAGAAACAGCACAATCTGGGAGGTCTTCCTGGTTTGAGGTGGGATCTAGGGTTGAAATTCCCGCTCTTTCCATGACTTTGGCGCTGCTTTTGCTGGGCAGGTGCATTGGCTGAGAGGCGGGGGTGGGTTCCAACTGGCTGTCCCCCCAAGACACAGTAGGCTGCAACCTAACCGAGTGAAAAGTCCATTCACTTAGCTTTCTAGGAGCACACAGGACAGGAAACACAGCATGCACAGAGCTGTCATCCCATTGGGAGGACCACGCACACAGCTTCTTTGCTCTGGTACCCAAGGGGGGGGGCACGTGTGGCTGCTGTGGCTGAGGGCCAAGATACCTGTAGGTCATCTTGACACAGAGACAGCAACTGGGTCTCCTACCGATGTTGCACATCAGAATCATGTAAGACCGAGGTCTGCCTGTCACCTTATGCCTCCTGGAGTCTAGGCCATCCCACGCGTACGGGTTCACTGCAAATGGGCAGGCACGGTGGTCTTCACTCCATGAAGAGCTTGGTCTCTGAGGTGGCTTCCCCAGGAATCACATCTCCCGCTGCCGGCAGCCCACGGGATGTCTGCTGGACTTGGGGTCGGCAGTGTGGAGGATGGCTTGCCTATTCCTCAGAGGGCTTTTTAGGTCCCCAAGGCGACTCTCGTGTGTAACGTGTTGCCTGGATTTAAGGCAGCTCTGTTCCATATGACTTTTCACATTGGCTCTTTGCCTAGTTACTGCCGCAGGATACAGGAACAAGAGGGAGCACTTGATTAGCAGAGAGAAGTACAGACGGCTTCTCGAGCAGGGGATGGTGCTAGGCGACAGTGTGCAAGCTGAAGATGGTCCCAAACCAAAAACCTGTATTAGGATGATACCTGCAATCTATTGAAAACTTCCCTGGTACATCTTATGCAGATGAGCTAATCTTCACAATAACGCTGTGCAAAGACAGGAGTCTTACCATTTCACAGATGAGGAAACTGGAGGCTCAGAGAGGCTGGGCCACTTGTCCCAGGTTGTCCGGAATGACGTATCCCAGCCCTGCTGCTCACGGTGACTGCTGGACCAGCACTGCCAGCGCCCCCTGGTTTCTTTCCAGCATGAAGCCCCACCAGGAGGACCTGAGTCAGAACCTGCATTTTGGCAAAACCCCAGGTGAGTTGTGTGCACGGTAATTCGAGAAGTGATGGGGGCCACAGTATTGCTGCTGCTTTTACTAAATCTTTCTTGGGCAGGCCTGAACGACCAAGTCGCCTCCTTGAGCCATATGTTCTCTGAAAATGTTACGATGTGCAGAAATTAAAATAAAATAAAATAAAATAAAATAAACAAAATAAATAAAATAAAAGAAATAAAATAAAATAAAAAAATAAATAAAATAAAAGAAATAAAATAAAATAAAATAAATAAAATAAAATAAAAAATAAAATAAAATAAAAATTAAGTGCAATGATCTATCTAGGTTAATTCCCTAGCAGAACATTTCAATGGTTTGATGATTCAGAAATACTGCTGCCAAACAAGAACTTTTGGAGGCTCAAGTAAAGCCATAAAACACAGAGAGAAGAGGGCATTTTGCCTCTGAGAAGTGAAAATCTGACGATGCTTTGAATTATAGCAGATCCAGATTAATTCCAGGCCCCACTTCGAGGAAGCTTTCAGGC
>CM053621.1:5510693-5542295 GCA_028646535.1 Procyon lotor | reverse complement strand
AAAAAAAAAAAAAATGTATCAAGAGCTTAAAAAGGGGGGCGCCTGGGTGGCTCAGTGTGTTAAAGCGTCTGCCTTCGGCTCAGGTCATGATCTCAGGGTCCTGGGATCGAGTCCCGCATCGGGCTCTCTGCTCAGCAGGGAGCCTGCCTGCTTCCTCCTCTCTCTCTGCCTGCCTCTCTGCCTACTTGTGATCTCTCTCTCTCTCTCTGTCAAATAAATAAAATCTTAAAAAAAAAAAAAAAAAAAGCTTAAAAAGGGTCACACCTGCTTCTAGGAACCTAATCTGAAAAGCAGCAGACAATGGTGAACAAAGGTGTTCACCGCAGGGCAACTGACAAAGTTGCAAATAGAAAAACAAAAACACCAAAACACATGGGAACCAAAATGTCCAGACACAGGAAAATGGTTTAAAAAAGAAAAAAAAGATGAACTATTACCTGGTCATTAAAAGTCATATTTATAACTTCTAGTGACTTTGGAAAATAGTCTTGAAATAATGTTTTCTTGCATTTTTGGCAACATGCAGCATCGAATACATAGTCTGATTCCAGCTACTGTTTGGGAGTATGTACATTCAAAGAAAAAGGGGAAAGATGATAAAAAAAACCTCCATCCACAAGCAGTTAAAGTGGTGGTTCTAAAGCTCCCAGAGGACCGAGACTCTGTCTTATTCAAGTGTTGGATCTCCTGCATCTAGGACCGTGTCTGCATAGAGTGGGCGCTCGACAAACTGCACACTGGTGAACAAATCTGGGGACTGTAAAAGACTGAATCAATTTGACTTGCTGTCCTAGGAAGTTTCCACAAAAAGTAGGCAAGACTTCTATACTGGGGAAAAAAACGTGCAGCCTCTTTTCAGGTCTTAAAAAAGCCAGACCCCTCCTGGTTTCTTGAACCTTCCGCACCTTCAGGAGGTGCGGGTGGGGCAGCGGGGCCTCCCGCTCTCTAAGTGCTCCTGCATCTGTGGGACGTGCTGGGCCATCCCCACGTTACTGAGAAAACAACAGAGGGTGGAGAAAACCAGTGGAAAGGGGTGGCGAAATCCACGGCAGCCAAAGTCCCATTTCTGAGTGCTCCGCCTTACTTTCTGCCCTGTGAAGAGACTACTTCCCCTCAGCCCGAGACGGTGAGCCTACCTGTACAGTAAACGGTTCGCGCCACGGTGGCTGCGATGATGCTGGCCAGCCCCGTGCCCGCCCCGAGCTCCAGTACGGTGCGCCCCTGGAAGAGGTCCCGTTGGAACAGGATGTAGTCCGCCAGGAGCAGGGCACCCCGCCACACCTGGTGGAGAGACAGACAAGGAATGACAACTGACGTGAGGCTCCAGGGAGACTCTTCGGGCCACAGGAAGTGGATGGGACCTACCCACCTGCTTGCCAACATCCTCCAGGGGGGTGGCCATGGTGTGTTCTGGACAGGATGGAAACCAAAAGAGAAAGGGCCAGTGTGAAAATGGGGACGGACAGAACACAGACAGACAAGGTGCGTGGCATTCTGCAAACATGGCTGGATGGGTGCTGGAGTTGAGCCTTCTCCAGAGCAGCAGAAACATGGGTTGTACAACAGTCGGGAGGGGCTGTGTGAGTGTCACTCACAGACCAGGCACGGAGCCTCACTCACATAATCAGGCATCTCTGCCCCTTGGCCTGGAGACGGTCACTACAGGTTCTGGCCCAGCCTGGTCACCACCCCCACCACCCGGACCCCCAACTTCACTTTACTGTGCTCGGTAACTGCACACCAGTCACAGCATATTTATGTCGTCTGGATCAGCTCTATGTTGACAACGGTCACGGTGCATTCTGCATGTTTCTTTCTTTTTTTTAAAGATTTTATTTTTATTTTTTTATTTATTTGACAGAGACAGATCACAAGCAGGCAGGGGTGGGGGGGAAGCAGGCTCCCCACTGAGCAGAGAGCCGGATGCGGGGCTCAATCCCAGGACCCTGGGATCATGACCTGAGCCGAAGGCAGAGGCTTTAACCCACTGAGCCACCCAGGCGCCCCTCTGCATGTTTCTTACACTTAGAACCACAACAGAAGTCAACAGAGTAAATTTGAGTTTCTATCCTTTTTCAGATGAACTATGAAAAGATGTAATCTCAAGCACAAAATGTACTAGGATAAAATCTGGTGGTGGCATGGGGAGCCGGGGAGAGAAAATAAATAGGACACCAAAGAGAAAAAGGAACATTGCAAACATCTTTGCTGTTAAAGAACTGGCTCTCGCATTCTTAAGCAGGGCGGGGATGGCTATCAAATTCAAACACGCACAACACCTGCACAGTGGAGGGTTCCACATGCGAGTCAGACTTGCCCACATCGGGCAACTACATGCTTACAATGGAACAGGAGATGGGACGGAGGGACCGAGGCAGGGCAGAGAACCGCAGGGTCGGACGCAATATGGGTGGTGTTGCCCATGCTCCCTCCACGTGGCTCTGCCCTACAAGGTGAGGGGGGCAGGCTGCACGCCCCTGGTGTTTGGTCCCCCAATGCAGGGTTTGACCTCATGACCCCGAGATCCCGACCTGAGCTGAGTCAAGAGTCAGGCGGTCAACTGACTGAGGCAGCCAGGTGTCCCTCCCCTCCGGGTATTTTTTAATTGGCTTCTCAAATGGGTCCATAACCGGAAAACAATGAATGACCTGTTTCCTCTTCAGGTCAGAGGAAAACAATGGTCAGGAGACTCACAACTGCTTAGCATCTGCTCTGTACCAGGCCCTGTACAGGCACATGCTGGGCATTACTTATTAACTGATCACCAAAGGGCAGTATCCTGGACCCCAGTTTACAGGTGCAAACACAGGCTCTAGGTGGCAAGACACTTGTCAAAGGTCACCTGGTTTGCGAAGGGTTCAGGTGGGTCAAAGCCCAGCTCTGCAGGGCACCAGAGTCCAAGACCTGGTCCCTTATGTCACACCTCACAGATGGAAGCATACAGCTGGGGATGGAACCTGCAGCTCGAGCACTTAATCACCTTGCCACTCAGCTCCCTCCGGGGTGGGCAGGATTTGCCGCTGCAGGCTGGGCAGGGCTGACAGCACGCCGAAAGGAAGGGCCTCCCCATGAGGTCTGTGGGAGAGGCAGGCCGGGAAGCTGGCCATACACTGGACCTCTGCTGTGGGACTTGGTTCACAGCCTGCAGGATGGTACATTCCCAGGACATTACACACACACACACACACACACACACACACACACACACCCAGAGGCTGAACCCTCTAGGGAATAACCAAGTGTGCCACTCCTCTCTCAGGAAGGCCAATTAAGTGAAGACTGAGAGTGAAATGAGCCATCATAGGCGCCCCCCCACCACACCCCCCAGGATAGAACTTCCCCTTGTTCTGATCACATGACGTAAAAACAGGCTGTGGTGGGGCGCCTGGGGAGCTCAGTGGGTTAAGTGTCTGCCTTCGGCTCAGGTCATGATCCCAGGATCCTGGGACTGAGCCCCACATTGGGCTCCCTGCTCAGTGGGGGTCTGCTTCTCCCTCTCCCTCTGCTTGCTGCTCTCTGTCAAATAAATAAATAAAATCTTAAAAACAAACAACCAAACAAAAACCCCAAAAAGAACATAGGCTCTGGCATCGGAAAGACCTAGATGCGAATTGTCACTCTGCCACTAACTGGCTGTGTGACCTGGGGCAAGTTCCTCAACCTGTCTGCGTCTCTGTTCCCACCTCAGTGAAATGGGAATGCTCATCCCTGGAAAGGCTATGAAGAATAGAGGTAATTCATGGAAAACATGGATTAGGGTTCTGGTGTGAACTTCCTATCACCCTCAATGGAATGGATTAGAACACAGCCTGCCTGGCTCTGAGTAGGCACTCAGTGACTACCTGGTGCACGGACATGTGGATGGATGAAGGCCGCTGCTGTTTATCAGAGAGCCCTAAGTGACCTTAGGGCTCTAAGGTCATGACCCCCGCGCATGCCAGTGCCCAGGCTTATGGGGGCCTCTGATGCCATCAGGGACCCTGGATCTCAATGAACAGACTCAACGTAGAGCGCTTCCCCCCAGATGAGCAGTGCTAGGGGTGGCAAGAGTCCTGGGCGTGGAGATGGACGTGGGTTCTGAACTTGCTCACTGCCCCTCAGCAGTGTGGCATCAGGCTTGTTGCTTCCCATCTGTACACACCCCTTGAGCCCCAGAGATGGGCTGGAAAGGCTTCTTTTTATGACGTGAGGCAGGTCAAATGTCTAAACATGACAAGTGCTTAACATCACTGTCCCACTTCCTGCCCCAGCTTCCTACCACTACTGGCATTTTTTTTAAAATTTAAAAAAAAAATTTTTTTTATTAGTAACATATAATGTATTATTTGCCCCAGGGTACAGGTCTGTGAATCGTCAGGCTTACACATTTCACAGCACTCACCACAGCACATACCCTCCCCAATGTCCACCCCCTCCCCCGCCTCCCAGCCACCCTCAGTTCGTTTCGTGAGTTTAGGAGTCTCATGGTTTGTCTCCCTCCCCATCCCTTCCTGTTTCATTTCTCTCCCCTACCCCCCCCTCAAACCCCCTGCCCTGCCTCTCAAATTCTTCATATCAGAGAGATCATGCGATAATTGTCTTTCTCTGACTGACTTATTTCGCTTAGCATAATACCCTCCAGTTCCATCCACGTCGTTGCAAATGGCCAGATTTCGTTTTTCTTGATGGCTGCATAGTATTCCATTGTATGTATAGACCACATCTTCTTTATCCATTCATCTGTTGATGGGCATCTAGGGTCTTTCCATAGTTTGGCTATTGTGGACATTGCTGCTACAAACAGTGGGGTGCACATGCCCCTTCGGATCACTACATTGGTATCTTTAGGGTAAATACCCAGTAGTGCGATTGCTGGGTCATAGGGTAGCTCTATTTTCAACTTTTTGAGGAACCTCCATACTGTTTTCCACACTACTGGCATTTCTTTTTTTTTTTTTTTTTTTTTTTTACTACTGGCATTTCTAACGTGCCTGCTTCCCAGATCTGAAATTCTGTTGTCACCAGACCCCTCTACCCTGCCCCTATGCCCAGTGGTAGACACTTGCTGCTGCCTCTGCCTGCCCTCTGGAACTCATTCCTGCCCCACTTCTCCTGCCACGTTCCCACCTCCCCTTACCAGCCTTCTTCTAGCTCCCGGTTCCTCTGACTGGCCCACTGGTCTACCTCCCTCTCCCCCTGCCATGCTCTGGCTCCACAGTCTCCCACGGCACCCTGCTGCTGGCTGAGTCTTCCAGCAACTGTACCCTGACCCCCAGTTCCAGCACACCGAGTTGGATCAAAACATTGATTGGGAGATGGTGGCTAAGCTGGGATACGTACAACAACTGGGAATGTGTTAAGAAACATGGGGCTGGGAGCGGGGGTACCTGGGCGGCCCAGTTAAACATCCAACTCTTGATCTCAGCTCAGGTCCTGATCTCAGGGTCGGGGGTTCAAGCCCCATGTTGGGCTCCGTGCTGGGCAAGGAAGGAAGGAAGGAAGGAAGGAAGGGAGGGAGGGAGGAAGGAAGGGAGGAAGGTAGGAAGGAAGGAAGGAAGGAAGGAAGGAAAAGGAAAGAGAAGAAAAGAGAAGACCGAAGAAAGCAAGGAAGGAAGGACGGTAGGCAGGGAGGGAGGGAGAAAAGGCTGGGAGCAGGCCCTCTAGGAAGGAAGTGGAACACAGCAGAGGCCCACAGGTGAGAAAGCACGTGAAGGGGTGTGCACCGAGCAGAGCTCTGTCAGGCAGGGCCCTGTGAGCCAGGCCTAGTTGCCTGGACTGTATCCTGAGAGCAGGGGGGGCAGGAGAGGGACCTGTGTGTCCCGGACAGCTCCCCCTGCTGGCAGCGGCACTACTCGTGCTCAGTTTCAGTGGAGCTGGTCCTGATACCTCTCTAGTTCCAGTCTCGTTCCAGTCCGCCCCGGCCAGGGCCTGCACACAGAGCCCACGTGCAAGGGCCCTGGGCCCTGATCCACACTGCGGTGCCGCACTGGTGGCAGGCGAGCCAGACCTGTATTTACCTATTCTGATGACATCCTGGGGGCTGCTCTCTTGTGCTTCGTCCGCCAGTGGGTCGTCTTCCTCCTGTGTTAGAATCGTGGGATGTACCTTGTCTCTTGGAGGCCCTGCTGGCTCAGAGTCCGAAGCTGCCCGTGGTCTCCTCTCAACGTCCAAATCCCCGTCCTCATCCAGCCGAGCTCCCACCCGCTCCTGGCTCGTGGTGTCACTACTGCAGCCACTCCCCAGAGGGGGTCTGGCGCTGCCCGGCCCAGAGGGCAGCGTCTCCTCTGCGGGACCCAAGCCATGAAAGCCACCCTCGGCCCCGGAGTCTGTCTGAGAGTCTTGGTTCCACAGAAGCTTGAACTGGGACAGGAAAACTGGAAGACAAGACAAACACAAAAGGAGAATTATCTCCAAGCTGTCTCCTCCTTGCAGAAAATCTGATTTCCACCCGGACAGAGTTTCAAAGGCCTGCTGAAGGCCTAGTAATGCCCGCAGAAGAGGCCCATTTGACTCTGGGCCTGGGCCAAGAAGCCAGGGGCCACTGAGAGCAGTTACCATCTGATGAGCATCTAAAGTGAAGGTACTCGGCCCCCGTTATCTTAGCCCTCTCTGCTGCTATGAAGATTGTGGTGCCAGCTACACTTTACAAATGTGGAAAATGAGGCTCAGGGAGGTTAAGGGAGCTGACAAGGCCACACAGCTTTTGACACGGCCAAGGTAAGACTCAAACCCAGCCTGCCCAACTCCTAAACTGATGCCCTTTGCACTACACTGTTCCACCTCTTAAGGGCTGGAGAACAGGACAAGGACACCAAGTGGCCTTACCCATCCAGTGGCGAGAACGTCACTGAGACAAGTTTCAGTAAGAGTATGTGTTCCAGAGAGGTGGGCTGGAGGCAGGGGTGCAAGGGTTCAAGAGGACAGTCCTGGGCTGCAGTTCTCCATCTCCCCAGGATACCTAATCCCAGGCCAGCCACTGACCTGTTCTGGATCTGTGGCTCCTGAACTCAGGGTACAAACTGGGACACCAGGGAAAGGGGAGTATTAATCACACCCTAAAAACTAATACAAGGTGATCAAAGCTGGGGAGGGTGGCCAGGGAGGACCTGTGTGGGGTGACATTTGGAGTCAGGGCTAAGAGGAAGAAGCTTCTGGGTCGAACAAGAGCAAGGGCAAAGGTGCCGAGGGAGGAAGTGCATGCAGTATATGAAGGATAGAAAGGAGAAGAGAAAGGTTAAATGTGAACACACAGGCAAGGGTTGGGTTGGGCTGGGCCTCACAGGCCAGGGCGAAGAGTCTGATTTTATTCTAAAGCCAGGGAGAGCCACTGGAGGGCCTAAATCAGGGTGCTGATATGATCTGCATTTTCAAAAGATCTCCTTGACCGCTGGGTAGATGAGTAGGCAGAGGGTGTGCAGAACAAAGCCAGAGAGCCCTGGTGGAAGGAGCTGGAGGCCCCCGGCCCAGCGACGAAGGGGGCTGGACTGGGGTGGGGCAATGGGAGCCTGAACCCCGTCTCCCCACCAGAACATGGGCTTCCTAAGGGCAGGGCTTGGCTCATACCTTTTTGCATTTCCAGCATCAAGTCCTGCCCACCCACTCCAACCCCGCACAAAGCAGGTGCTCAGGAAAGCATAGGACTTCACTCCATGCAACAAGGGTACTTCAGAAGTGGTGTGAGGGTAACAGCTGAACAATGCAATCCACCTAGTCTTTAACCCAAAAAGAGGAGTATGAGAAAGCAGAAAACAAAATGAGATCCATGGGGTGCTGGGCCCCTCTGCATGCGTCCAGGATCTTACCAGGCTGTCCCATGCCATTTAGCCGCACCATCAGGTGCCTGTGGTTCGGGGTGTAGAGGTGGACATCTGAAAGCACAGTGTCACTTTTGAAGGTGACCTCATCCATGGCTGGGACAAGGGCCAGCTACCATGGCCGGGCTCCACGCGAATCATGGGACAGCAGCACCTGGAAGGCAAGATCAAGTACTCAGGACAGCAGGTCCCAAAGGGGAACAAGTGTAAACATTCCCCAGCCTGGTGGTAAACAGCTTTGCATTACCCCAGGAAAAGATGCTTTCCTTTTTTAACTCTCTTCTATTTTTCCTAAAGGAGAAAGTCTCAGGGCCTTTGCAAGGGAAAAGAATCCAGCTAGAATAGGGTTATTTTGTTTGCAGAGTGTTCATTTCCACAGGAATCTTTTATCTATGGCAAAGGGTTTGAATTTCCATTTATACCAATTAAGTTTTCCTCCCCTTTTAATTTTTCCCAACTTTTTTGTTGTGAAAATATTTAAACAGACAAGAAAGTTGAGGGTGTAGCTTAATAAACAGCTATATACCCGCTGCTTAGATCCAGTGATCAACACCTTGCCATACGGGGTCAATTGATCTGTCTACCTCGGTTTTTGGTCCCCTGAGCTGAACGTAAATTCTAGATATCACATTTTATCCTTAAATTCCTCTATAGTGTCTCTTAAGACAGGCTGTCACATAACCATAAGACCATTAGCAGATCTAAGAAACTTTATAATTCCCTTGTACCATTTAAAACCCCATCGCTATCCACAGCCAATTTTTCTCTATTTCTCATGCAAATATCCTCTATTACTGGCTTTTCCTAAAACAGTATCCAACCACAATTTACACCTTACATTTAGGGACTGTCCCTTAATTCCTTAATTTTTTTTTTTATTCTAGAAGTTGACAGCTATGGCCCAAATACCCTTTGCTGCTTTAAAACATTCTTCTGAAATTAAAAAGGGAGGGGAGTGGAATCAAAGAAAAAGCAACCAAGGCAATCACCATACAGGTGAGGTACAGATGTGGAAAATTATGCAGGCAACACAGCAATAACCAAAGTGCGGAAAGCTACGCCTGAAGCAAAGGGGTCAAAACAGGAAGGCTCCCTCTCCAACCAAATGTTCTGCCTCATCAAAAAGCACCAAACAGCAGCAACTTGCAGAGCCACGAGCTGGGATGCTGGGGAGAGCAGGTGTAAACCCCAGGCTCCTACTTTGTGGTTATGTGACCTGGGGGAAATCATTTCACCTCTCTGGACCTGTCCCTTCAGCTTTGTTCTCATTTTGCAGGGTTCCTGGGTTGTAAAGAACTGAGCAGAGTCTGTGGCCCACAGCAGTTGTTAATTCCTTGTGTTGGGGCTGGTGTGGCCCAAATCTGCCCATAAACCCTGACTTCCTATAGGAGCTGTTCCTACCTGGGTAGGTGTGTGCACTGGCCGTATGTCCTACGCAAGTCATGAAACCTCTCGGGCCTATGGAAACTGGGATCATCATAACCCAGGCTGTCCTCATAGTCTAAGCACACATAACTGGAGTTCCTATATTTAAAGACTTGCCATGGGGAAGCCAAAGTTGTACCTACACAAAAAAATTTTGTGAAAAAGCTGACCCCTTGTTAAATTATTCTCCATGCTGGCTTTCCCACTTGACACTAGACGCCAGCAAAAAGCAAGTGAGTTGTGAAGTGAGGCTGTGAATCTAGCAAAATGATGCAGGATTTCACGGAGTCGGGGAAAGTGACAGAGGAGAAATGCTCCATCCTCAGGCAAAAGCCCTCAACCAAGGAGGACTGAAAAAATTAGGCTGCATCCAAAAAGGGGACTAAATGTTTCAAAGTTAGATGTGGCTCTCCCAGGACTGAAAGATGGCCTGGGGGAAAATTGAGAACTTCTTACATATAGTTTTGGAAGGGAAAAAAAAATCCTCTCTGATGACACTATGAATATCAAACATGAACCAAAGTATGCTGTTTCTTGCTATAGGGCAATTTTGTTGGAAAAACTACATCTCACAGATAAGCATAATACTACAATTGCACACCAACTTTTCTTAAGTACAGACAAAAACAAAACTCAAATTCTTCATTTCAAGCTGAATTTTCAGTTTTAAATTTCAAACTACCCAGGTTTCCTGGAAATGTACCCTACAACTGAGTACTGGGAAATGGAATCCCTTTAGAGGGCTTCTCCTAGGATCAGATTATCTGGGGATAGAGGTGTCTTGTTCCTACTTCCCTGCCTGTGTGAGAATTAAAAGAAACAATGATCAGTTTTAGGGTTCAGGGCATAGTAAATGGCTAACAAATAACAACAGTGAATACCGATCATTGTGGCAATAATAATTATTATGGAAGAGTGTTCTGGAAGAGGGAAAAAAGCAACAGTCAGTTTTTCTACTTAGGAATAGCTGAGTCAGAGCCTCTGTCTGGGAATGGTACAACTGGATGCGCTTCAGTGCCGTCTCCTTAGTGGAGACGAGGAAAAGAACACCCAGACTGATGAGGGGACCCCCGCCCCCCCACCCGCGGACCTCCCTGGGGCTGCAGGTTCATCCTGCAGCTGCTTAGCTCTCTAAAGCCATGGGGCCAGACTCGGACGCTCTCAGCCTTTCTCCCCTAGGGCTCCGCCCAAAGGCAGTTTGCTGAGATCTGAGGACTGAAATACATCCCCGCCTCCCAGGCTTTCCCTCTGCCAGGTGTCTCACGACTCACTCATTCAACGACGGAGATTTGGGGGAAGTTCTGTAACAGTTCGTGCCCAGGCGCGGGATAATGCAGGACAGTGTGTGAAGACTGGGAAGCTCGAGGGACCGCGGTCCAAGGGGGTTGGGGTGGCGCGCAAAGTAGGAGTCAGGGGCTCCAGGAACCTCCTCCCCTCCTGGGGCTCCTCTTTCTGTCTTGCCGCCTCCCTGAACGCCTCTCAAAAGTCAGCCACAGTTCGGCCTCGCCCTCCCTTCTTAATCCGGAACCTAGGGGATTGCTTGGACCCCAGACAGAAACCCATATGACAACAGGGCTCCTCCTCCCACCACCATTGCTCGGCAGGGGACACTGAGGCCGAGTGGGGACTTGGGCTTCAGGTCGGTGGGGGCCCTGTTTCAAGGTTAATCTCGCTGCCAGGAGGGTCCCTGCACTCTCCCCATCCGGCTGCCTCTCCCCAGTGCTTACCTGCCACAGGCCGCAGGATGGAGTCCGGCGCGGCGGAATCCTCAAGCCGCCCGCCTCAGGCGGCAGCCATAGTAGGCGGCCTGCGCAGGCGCGGCCACGCCCCCGCGCCCGCCGTCGCCGCGCTGTGGCCACGCCCACCTGCCGGAGCCGCTCTGGCGGCGGCGCCCGCGGTACCCTTCCTTAACAGCAAGCCGTGGGACTTTGGTCCCCGGTACTTTGTGCCCTTCGCCATTCACGAGGCCTGACACAGACCTGCTTTGTCGGGCCATGAGGGTCCTACCGTAAGTTATGGCCCAGCGGCAGTCCTACTTTGGGGTCACCTCTTCCAGACTTCCTTGAGTCCGCCTTCTCTAGCTCATGTTGACCCGTGTCTGGGCTCTCCTCATCAGAGCACCCGTGACTCCGGTTGTCAGGACCTGTTACCTGTCTTCATCACTAGGGTTTGAGTGCATTGGGGGTAGAAGAAGCTGCTGGTTCACATCTGCAACCCACGGTGGACTTACCCCAATCCAAAAAGGGGAAATGGCATAATGCTTGTAAAACAGCATCATCCTTGGTGTGCTGTAAGCACCCAGAAAACTACTTATAAGTTATATATATATATATATATATATATATATATATTTTTTTTTTTTTTTAACATTTTTTCTTGAGGAGAAGCTTTTAAAAAAATTATTTGTATTCTTTTCATCATTATAAGTGTACTCTTTAATCCCCAGCCACCCCCCTTTTTTCTCTATAGTTAAGAGTCTGTTTCTTGGTTTCCCTCTCTGTGTTTTTCCTTTGCTCATTTGTTTCTTAAATGCCGTGTATGAATGAGATCATATGGTATTTGTCTCTCTCTGAGTTATTTCACTCAGCATCAAACTCCCTAGCTCCGTCCATGCCATTGCAAATGGCAAGATTTCATTCTTTTTTATGGGTGACTAATATTCCGTTTATATCTATACTGCATCTTCTTTATCATCGGCAGATTGACACTTGGGCTGCTTCAGTATCTTGGCTATTGTAAATAATGCTGCTATAAACAAAGTGTGCATGTATCCCTTTGAATGAATGTTCTTGTGTTCCTTGGGCAAATACCCAGGGGTGGCATTGCTGCATTGGAGGGTAGTTCTATTTAATTTTTTGAGGATCCTCCATACCGTTGTCCAGAGTGGCTGTACCAGTTTACATTCCCACCAAGAGTGCATGAGGGTTCCCCTTTCTCTGCATCCTCACCAAATACCTGTTGCTTCTTGTGTTGTTGACCTTAGCCATTCTAACAGATATGAGGTGATATCTCATTATGGTTCTTATTTGTATTTCCTTGATGCCGAGTGATGTCGAGCATCTTTTCATGTGTCTGTTGGCCATCTGTAGGTCTTCTTTGGAAAAATGTCTGTTCATGTCTTCTGCCCATTTTTTACTCAGATTGTTTTGGGGATGTTGAGTTGTATAAGTTTTTTAGTTATTTTGGATGCTTATCAGATAATCATTTGCAAATATGTTGTCCCATTCCATAGATTGCCTTTTAGTTTTGTTGACTGCTTCCTTTGCTGTGCAGAAACTATTTATTTTAATGTGGTTCCAATAGTTTATTTTTGCTTTTGTTTCCCTCACCTCAGGAGACATATCTAGAAAGAAGTGGCTACAGCTAATGTCAAAAGAAGTTACTGCCTGTGTTTTCCTCTAGGATTTTTATGATTTCAGGTCTCATGTAGGTCTTTAATCCATTTTGATTTTATTTTTGTGTGTGGTGTAAGAAAATGGTCCAGTTTCATTTTTTGCACGTGGCTGACCAGTTTTCCCAACACCACTTGTTAAAGAGATTGCCTTTCCCCATTGGATAGTCTTTCCTGCTTTGTCAAAGATGAATGGACCTTATAAGTTATTACTGTTGCTTACAGTAGTTCATTCACATCGTAAAGACCCCCAATGTGCTGGGGGGGGGCCCACATGCAGACTGTCTGGTCAACAGGCCAGGTGATCTGTTCTTCATCCTTCTAGGCCCTGCATTGTTATCACACATCTGGCAGTACGTCCGCCTGCCTTTGTTGCATACATGATTTGTCATGTTTCATGTCATGAGCCATGAAACTTACTAACGTCCTAGGGCTGCTATAATAAGTCACCACAAACCGAGTGGCTTGAATCAACAAGAATTTATTCTCCCGCAGTGCTGGAGGCCAGAAATGCGAAACCAAGTATTGCCAGCGGTGTACTCTCCAAAGGCTTGAGGGAAGGATCCTCTATATTAGTCACTTCAGGCAGCTGTAACACAATGCCATAGACTTCGTGGCTTAAACAAGAGACATCGATCTCGATCCCCTCATGGTTTAGGGGGCTGGGAAGTCCAGGACCGAGATGCCAGCATGGCCAGGATCTGGTGAAATCTTTCCCCTGGGGTTGCAGACAGCACCTTTTCTCTGTCATCCTCTGGCTGCTGCTTCATGTGCATAAGAGGAGAGAGGGAGCAAGCTCTCTGGTGCCCCTTCTTAGAAAGACACGAATCTTCCTCCCTGGCCAGGCTCCACCCTTATGATCCCATTGAACCTGACTCACTTCCCTAGAGGCTCTATTTTTCAAATGCAGCCTCGCTTGGGACTTCAATATATGAATTTGGGGGGGGGGACACAAACATTCAGTCCACACCACTTTGTTGCCTCTCTCCTAGCTTCTGGTGGCTCTCAGCAGTCCTTGGCTTATAAATGCGTCACTCCAATTTTCTGCCTCTGTGTATGTATGTATCTAAGTGGCCTTTTGATAAGGGTACTAGTTATTGGATTAGGGTTCACCCAATCCAGCATGACCTCATCTTCATCTTATTACATATGCAAAGACCCTACATCCAAATAAGGTTATGTTCAGGTACAGGGTTAGGACTTGACTATATCTTTTGGGAAAACACAATTCAACCCACAATGGAAACTATCTTGGAAGGGATGCCCCCCCACCCCAGTCCTCCAGGCTAAGTTTCCCAGAATAGAAACAAGCTAGCCTCTCTGTGTCCTACCTGAATTCCTGACCCACAGAATCCATGAATATAACAAAAGGGTTATTGTTTATGCCACTAAATTTTGGGGTAGTTTGCAACATAACAGGAGTTTATCAGAATAAGGGGGGAGGTGGGAGCCAGCCCTTCTTTGCAGGGCTCTGCAGGTGTTAGGGAGAGGTCCCTCCCCATTCCACGGCTCACTTATTTACAAGTCACTCTGCTGGCCTCTTCTTGTTCAGGTCTTCCTTCATCCACACGATCACCCCTGAGGCTCAGAGAGGTAAAGTGCCTTACCCGGAGTCACCCCGCGGAGCTGGCGTGCAGACTCATCTCCCAGATGTCCGAGTGGGTGTACTGGATGAAGCCTCTGCAAAAAGCCCTTTCCTGCACGCCTCTTGCCATGAGCGGTTCTCCCAGGACTTGGCGACACAAGGGTTACGGTACTAGCTCACACACGCCGGCGTGTACATTACCCCCTCCGACTGGGCTAATGACAAATCATGTATGCAACAAAGGCAGGCGGACGTACTGCCAGATGTGTGATAAGAAACCAGCTTGCAGGAAACTGCTGTCAGGTGATTATTATTGGCTCGGGTATTCAGAGCAGCCCCCTTTCCAAAGGTCGTGTGTTTATCAAATGCTTGATGTGTTTTCCCAATCAGCTCTAAGAGATTTTGTCCTCCCGAGGGAGAGCTCTTCCCCTCGGACTGCTGACAGCTGATGATTATAATTCTGCCCCCTGCCTCCCGCTAGCTTCTAACAGCACCCGCTACAAATGCACAGTGGTTGCCTGCCTCTCTGGTTCCTGGTTCCGGGTATAGAGGCACCAAATCGACCTTCCAGTGTGCCAGCACTAGGTTCAAATCCACAGCAGGGCCACTGACTAGTCCTTTCCACTCATTCACCAACTTGTGGGGGACGTTCCACACGCTAGGTGGTCGGGCGAGTTACTTCCCTGGAAGAACTTAACGTTCTAATTCCTCGAGTATTGATGATCATACCTATCTTGAAGTGTTTTGAGAATGAGTGAAAGAACATGAGGAAGGTCCCAGGCTCGACTCTCCTTCCTCCTGGGGGGTGATCTGACAGCCTCTGTTGCATTTTTAAAGACCCCACTAATTTCACTAATTTTACCAAGTCCCATTGTTAGGCTAGAAAAATAAACCACAGGGCCATACCAACCATATACATCTTAGGTATGCAAGAGAAAACGCTCACAGAATATTACATTTTTCCCCCCCAGGATGTATGCAGCTTATGTAAATGCACAGAAAGAAGTCTGCAAAGACGTCTTCAAACTGAAGTAGCAGTTTCTTCTTGGGGGAAGGTAGGATGGGGACAGACCTGGGCTTCTGGCCTCCAGAACTTTGAGAGGGAAATATGCATGGTTTACGAGCCACTCTGTCTTTGGTGTGGTGATAGAGCACCCTAAACGAGTGAGGCTCTATAGGTGGCACCAACATTTTCTTCCAGAACACGTTCGTCACCCCATAAATAAACTCCAACCCAGGAGCATTTACTCCCAACTGCCCTCTCCCTTGGCAGTGCCTTATTTGCTTTTTGACTATGGATTTCCCATAAATGGAATCCTACAATATGCACTATTTTATGTCTGGCTTCTTTGAGCATATTTTCAAAGTTAATCCATGTTGTAGCATGCCATTACTTTGTTCCTCTTTAACGGCAAAATAGTATTTCGTCATGTGGATAGACCCCATTTTATTTGTACATTCGTTGGTGGATAGACACTTGGTTGTTTCTACTTTTTTTTTTTTTTTTGGCTGTTAGGAATAAGGGTGCTATGAATATACATGGGAAGTTTTTATAAGGATATCAGTTTTCTTTTCTCTTGGTTGCATACTGTAGAGTTGAGTTGCTGACTCCTAGGCTAATCCTATATTTAACCTTTTGAGGGCTAGCCAGCCCTTTTTCCGAAGTAGCCATACCATTTTACATCCCTTCCAGCTGAATGTGAAGGCCTCAGTTCCCTGGAGTTTCATCCTGTTGGGGAATTCTTGGAACCAGTGTAAAATGTGTGCTTCTGAGTTGTCACACCCAAAAGGTGAGGGGACCGGGGTATTTGTACACCAAATCCTACAGTCATTGATTAGGGCTGCTAATTCCTTGGCTTTTCCAGTCAGCCGCGTGTGAGCAGAGTGACTGCAGTGAAAATGTCCTGGGGCCACCTGTCAGAAGTCAGGCCCACAGGCACAGAAATGATCTGGACAAGGGGCTATGGTGCTGTATCTGTAGTCTATAGCACCTGCTACCGTCATCTTTGAGAATTGTTTTAAGATTGCCACCCCCCCATCCTCACCTTCTCCTTAGGGGGTGACCCATTGCGGTGTTAAAATTGTACAATTTAGGTGCGCCTCGGTGGCTCAGTCACTAAGCAGCTGCCTTAAGCTCAGGTCATGATTCCAGGGTCCTGGGATCGGGCTCCCTGCTCGATCGAGCCCCGCATCGGGCTCCCTGCTCAGCAGGAAGCCACTCCCCCTGCTTGTGTGCCCTCTCTCACTGCGTCTCTCTGTCAAATAAATAAATAAATAAATAAATAAATAATCTTATAAAACTTGGCACAATTTGGGGTCTGTGAGCCGAATAGTATCCTCCAAAAACCCATGCTCACCTGGAACCTCCGAATGTGACCTTATTTGGAAACAGAGTCTTCGTAGGTGTCATTAGTTCAGGATTCTGCGATGAAATCATCCACTATCCTCGAAGTGTCCTTATGGAAAGAGGAAGGCATGTGGAGAGGAGAATGCCACATGAAGACAGAGGCAGAGATCGGGGTGAGGTGTCTGCAAGCCAGGGAATGACCGACACTTCTGGGACTCCAGAAGCCAGGAGAGAGTCGGGTAGCATTTTCTCCCCCAGAGCCTCCTGCAGGAGACCCAGCCCCGCGTTTGTAAGCAGCATGAGAGCGGGGCCTTGCCTGTCCTGGTCGTCCTTATCATGCTGTGCACCTGCGTTTGCAGAATGAATGAGAGACAGAGACCCCAGGAGCACCGTGGGAGGCGCTGTTGCCCAGGATGTTACCGGGAACACCCAGTATCAGAGAGACTGGCCACTGACACCCCTCCCACTCCCTGTGCATGGTCAACAGAAGAGGTCCTAGCGATCCACTTAGACCCAGAGCAGAATGATGTTCTTTTTTGAGATGAGCTTTTGAAGTTGCCCTATACTTTCCTGCATCTGGAGAGTAATGAATATTTCCAATTGTCATGAGCCTGGTTCGTTTTACTTCTTCCCGCTAGGTTATCCAGGCCCCGGGATACTGGTGGAGAGCATGGGGAAGCAGCACGTCTTCCCAGCCATGCTTCCTCCCTCCTCCATTTATGGTCCTGTCCAACCGAGAAGTCCCATCCCCACTGATTGTGGGGTCCTGGGGCAGTCGCTCGGGGTTCCGATAGTGGGGTCCATCACCTCTGAATCCTGAGAGCAACAAGAGCATGCTAGGGGTTGGTGGGGGGAACCTAACATACCATCTCCCTGGGGAAGGGCCATCCACTTCTCAATAGAAATTGGAATGGTTTCTGTTTCATTTTATTTAAAACACACCTGTTTCCTTCAAGCTGGGCATGGGTTGATCTTCTCAAGCTGAGTAAGGGGTAGCGACTCTGGAATACAAAGCCACATCCCGGTTATTAATCCCAGAGGAATGGCAGGCCTGCCAGGCATCCTGCATAAAGTGTCTCTGTTGGTCATCATCGTGATCCTGTGACAGAAGGCTTGCTGTTCCCATTTTGTGGTTGAGGTCAGAGAGGTAAGTAAGGTCCCAGGCCTAGCACCCTTCCCTCCTCTCCTTCATTTCTTAAAACATTTTTAAAAAATTAATAAACTTTGTTTTTTAGAGCAGTTTTAGGTTCACAGCAAAACTGAGGGGAATTGCAGAGATTTCTCATACACCCCAGCCCCTACATGCATGCACGGCCTGCCCCCCAGCAACACCCCCCGAAGAGTGGCACATTTGTGACAACTGAGGACCATACATTGACACATTCACCCTGAGTCCATAGTTCGCCTTGCTGTTCACTCTGGGTGGTGGTGACATATGTCCTTCATTGTAGAGCCACACAGAGTATGTTCACTACTCTGAAATCCCCTGTGCTCTGCCCATCCATCCCTTTCTCCCCTCTAACTCCTGACAACCCCTGATTTCTCGACTGTCTCCATAGTTTTGCCTTTTCCAGAATGTCCTATCGTTGGAATCCTATGGTTGATCACCTTTTCAGATTGGCTTCTTTCATTTAGTGATGTGCATTTAAGTTTCCTCTGTGTCTTGTCCTGGTTTGATAGCTCATCTTTGTTTATTGATGACTCATATTCCATTGTGTTGGATGTACCAGTGCCTAGCTATCTGTGCATCTACTAGGAACATCGTAGTTGCTTCCAAGTTGGGGTGATTATGAACGAAGCTGCTTTGAACAGGTTTTTGAGTGACTTGAGGTTTTCAATTCATTTAGGAGAATACCAAGGAGCATGACTTGGATTGCCTGGCGAGAGTCTGTTTAATTTTATGAGAAAACGCCAAATGGTCTTCCAAGGTGGCTGTGCCATTTTGCATGCCCACCAGCAAAGAACAAGGGTTCCCCTTTGCTCTACATCCTCACCAGCATTTGATGGTGTCAGTGTTTTGGATTTTGGCTGTTCTAACAGGTGCCTCCAAGGGTACCTTATTGTTGTTTTCACCTGCATGCAACCCTCTGACTGTCTTAAACCATTAGGAAATATAACATTGATATAACATGGCATATGTTATGATATAACCTATCATATAACATATATGACATATCATGATGTACAACATATGATATATAACATAGCATATATTGTTATATCATGCTATGTTATATCATGCCATGTTATATATCATGATATAACATACCCACACAACAAACATGTAAAGTAGAACAGTTATAAAGGCAATGCCCGTGTAATTCCCAGGTCAACATCTATACATTGCCAGAACCCCCAGAAGCCTATTTGTTCCCATCTCCCTCCCTTAGAAATAATCACCGTCTTCCCTTCAAGGGTACTTAGGTACTCAGTTCTTAGTTTGTCCTTATAGTTTTGGTAGTTTTGCCTTCTTGAACTTCAAATACAGTCATGTCTATTCTTCAGTGTTTGGATGGTGTTGCCGAACCCTCCAAGGCTAGTCTGTGCCGCATGGGGTTCATGGCTCTCATTTTCACTGCAGTATGATATTTCATGGAACGAACATACCGCTCTTTATTTACTCACACTACTGTGATGGACATCGGGGTGATTCTGTCTCAGCAACCTTATGTCCACTCCTGCAGCTGGATTCAGCTGCGTTAACCCCACATGGAGCAAAAAAAAATGCTGTGAATTTGTTCCAACGACCTTAACTTCACTCAGAGAGGTAGAGTGATGTGCAGAGCAGGTAAAATTCTAAACTCTGTCCAGCCCCGTCTAGGAGGAAGTACATTTAAATTTCTCCCTGTGCCAGCAGAGTGCCTTTTCATTACGACATCCATATGCCGAAACTAACTGCAGAGATGCTCTCAGCCTGGGCTGTAGTTACTGGTTTTTAGTGACACTTCGAAATCTCCTTCATGGGTGTGCAGTCATGGTCTTGACATTCAGGAAAATGGCGGCCTGATGGATGACCATTGCTCTTCTCACTGGGACGTTTTCTTGTTTGTTTCTGAGATGACCATCGTTCCTCTGGTTGTCATGGCTGTATTGAGTAGGAACCTCTAAGAATGTGTTGTGATTTGAAATGCTGAACTTTAGTGGAGTGGGAAGACGCTAGAGGGTAGAGAAAAGCAGGGTCAGGAGGGGAGGGACCTTGGGCAGCATCAGGAAGGCAGGGGCAAGGAGTCCAGGCTCTGGACTTGAGGTGACCCGGGATTGGACCCCCCTCCCAACTGTGGGCAACCTCTCTAGCTCTGGCTGCTTTCTGGGTGACTGAGGGCAGGATTATTCAATTCTTTCTCCCCCGCCATGCTGCCTGCCCTCACATGTCAGTACTACCCCATGAGAACAGAAACGAGGACTGTTTTTTGAAGGTCAGAATACGGCGGCTCCTTTCATTCTGTTCCAGCCTTTGTGGTCTATCTTCTTTCCCTCTTTCCAATTTGCATTTTTCTCTATTGTAGCTGAAGATATTTTGTGAGGCTTTAGATCTCACAAATACACTTTGATTATATGGCTCGCCATCAGCTCCTTTTATCTTGGGAACACTTCACACGCCAAATCTGGTCAACACGGAGCAGCCAGGGGCTCGTGAAGAGTCTACATCTTCCAGAGTATGCTTCGAGAGCCCTGCCTGGGGGTGCGGTGTGTTGCCTGGGAGCTGCCCACCCTGCTCCCACCCCACAGTGCAGAACACAGCGCCCAGGCCCAGGCACCTGCGACGTGCTTACACACACCACCTCTAGCTCTCTAGGCCACCTGTAGGAGGAAGATTCAAGACTGGCCCCATTTTGCAGGTCAGAGATGCAAAGTCACTTGCTTGCAGTCACTCGGCTCTCAGAGGACTGACCCTGGTGAGTCTGACTCTGCACATTGGTGTAGAAAAGCAAGCAGGTCTTCTCCAATGTGCTCCCAACTCCCTGGAGTCAGGCCACTTTGGGGCCATCCTTGGTCCTGCCCCTTACTCCTTGGGTTAGGTCAGGCTCTGTCGGAAGCAGACCCAGAGATGAGAATTCACGTGCATGTGACTCAACCTAGGAAGGAGGACTCAGGCAGAATCCAGGCTCTGCAGGCCAGTGGAGGAGTTTCCTGGGGGCTGTTGCAAGAAAGGACCACATTGTAAGCTATTGGCTTACAATAGCACAAATTCACTCTGTCCTGGGGGCCTCTGAAGTCTCTTGGGAAGGATCTGCTCCATGCCTCTCTCTCAGCTTCAGATGGGCTGGCCACCCTGGGGGATCCCTGGCAGGTTCACATGTCTCTCCAGTCTCAGCTACTGTCTCCATGTGGTCCTTTCCTCCATGTCTCTGTCCCCTCTTCTTACAAGGACACTTTCCACTGGGTTTAGGGCCCATATGGACAATCCAGGATAATCTCATCTTGAGAGCCTTAATTTAATTACACCTGCAAAGACCTTTTTCCAAATCAGGTCACATTCACATTTTCTGGGTGGATATATTTTTTGCAGGGGAGGAGGAGGGGATCGCCATTCAATGAGCACAGTAAGGAAACTGGGCTTTCACACTCCCACACTAGTCAGCGATTGGCTAAGGTCACCATGGGAAGATGTAACTCCCTGGCACTACCAGCTTTCTGCTGGTGTAGACGGGGATCCAGTGCTTTCAGTCCCCTGAAGAAAGTCTTAGCCACAGCCATTAGAAGTCAAGCTCACGGAGGCCAGGGCCGGCATAGAGATGGGCAAGACTGTTTCAGGTCTCTACTGCCAAACAAAACTCAGTTGTAAAACCTAGTATTTCGGGCAGCCATTTTGTTCTCCTCATCAGTGTGTGGGGCAGGAATTTAGGAAGGACTCGTTTGGACCCATGCGGTGGGGGCCACTTCTGGGCGGGTTCTTCACTCTTGCATCTGGGACACCCATGCTCCTGGTCTCTGTCTCTTTCCTCGTGGCTGGACATCCTCTGTGGTCTCCCCATGTACCATGGGCTTCTCACAGCATGGTGGTGGGGGTGGAGGGTCCTCTGGGGAGCCGAGTGACTTGCATAGGTTTGGCTTCTCCCAAAGTGAGTGTTTCTGGTGACCCAGGTGGCAGTTGCAAGGCCCCTTCCGTCCTGTTCTGGGAAGCATCAGAACAGCATTTCTGCTGCATTCTGTCGGTCCAGAAGTCCTGAGGCCAGTGCAGGTTCAAAGAGAGTTAGATCCCACCTCCTGCTGGTGGGTAGAGTCCTTGCTGTAGAATCCAGCTGGAAAACTGACTGCACCATGCAGACCACCTATCTGCGGTGCTAGGAAATCTCTCTGACCCTCACCTAGAAAAGAGGAAGAATTACATGTTACCCCACAGGGATTGCTGTAAGTGCAGTAAGCAGGCCAGAACTCAACCAAGGCAGCCATTAACTACCATCGTTATTTCTTGATGCTTCTGCCCAAATGGCACCTGGGGTCCCTTATTACTTGCCATAGACACAGATCGTAACTGTCCTGCATGTTGTGACCTCATGGAGCTGTCACTTTCAATAATCCTCCATATAAGACTCTAGACTCTGGAGGAGGGAGGACAGGCCAGTCCTCAGAGACCAGCCCCTCAGACCTGACAGAGTCACAAGGCAGAGGGAACTGTCTGTGCATTTCCTGGTGGGGACAGAGCTGAGTATGTTTGGAGACATCTATCAGGGGACACACACGCTGCTTTATTGCACTAAGGAACTGAGGCCAACAGGACTCGTGTCCTTAGGAAAAGGGGAAATTTGGACAAAGATAGACTTGCATACAGAAAGCACACCAAGTGAAGGATGGCGGAGATCCGGATGATGCAGCAGAAACCAAGGGACGCCAGAGGTTGCCAGCAAACCCTCAGAAGCCGGGAGAGAGGCATGAACAGGCCCCTCACAGCCTGTGAAGGAACCAGCCCTATTGACACATTGATTTCAGACTCCCAGCCTCTAGAATTGTGGGAGAATAAATTTCTGTTGCTTAAGCCACTCAGTCTGTGGTATGTTGTTAGAGCAGCCATAGTAAATTAACACATTGCCTTATGTATCGTAGGTACCCAGTAGATGGGGGCTTTTGTGTTATTTGCTTGAGTATCCCATAGATATGGTGGGTAGGAGAACAGTGCTGTGACTTTGCGGTGGCTTTAAAACATGTCCCTAATTCTTCTCCCTTTAAGAGGTGGGCCTCAGTTTCCCCCCTGCCCACCTTGCATGTAGATTAGTGACTTGCTTCTAACAAATACAAAGCAGCAGATGTGTGACTTCCAAGACCAGGGGCATGAAGGCATTGCAGGCTCCCCTTTGCTCTGCCTGGTGTCACTTGCTCCAGGAAAGCCGGCTCCCAGTTTTCTGCCGGCTTTGTTCACAGAACAAGTTGTTTGGGTGCTCAACCACGGAGGGATCCCATGGCAGGAACTGAGCCCTCCCGGCAGCAATTAGAAACTTGCCGGCCACGTGACTGAGCCACCTCAGAAGCAGACTCTCCCTACAGCCCCAGTCCAGCCATCAGATGACTACAGCCCCAGCCGCCATCCTGACTGCAGCCTCGTGAGAGATTCAGAGCTAAAACCACCCAAGCCTCCCTCATATTTCCTCCTCATAGGACATAACGAATGTTTATTGTATTGACTACGTCATGCCATTAACTTTTGGGGTAACTTATGATGTAGCAATAGCTCATGCAGGAGACAAGTGGCCGATGACAAAGAGGGATGCAGGGGGACAAAGGCCGGCCACAAGGTAGGTGCTGAAGAAATGCTTGGGATTGAGTGCATGATGCATGCCTGTGGTCGTTGGGCTGGACCGTGACCCCTCCTCTCGATTCCAAATGTCTTTGTCACAGTTCAAGCCACCTTGTTGCTCACCTGTATTTCCGAAGTAACTGCCTGCCTGGCATTTCGGACCCCAGACTCCATCACTCCAAAGTCCAATCCCTTTCCCACTGTTTCCCACAGCTGCTCTACCCTACACAGCTCTGCATTTGTTTGGATGTCCTGGTTAGAAGCCCCTGGAACCAGCGATGGCTGATTTATGCTAAAAGATGTGACGATGTGTGTGGGGAATCTCATAGCAAATGGAAGGAAAAGCTGGAGAAGCCAGGCCTTGAAAGGGACAGGGGCCAGAAAGGCTCAGGAAATTTAGGACGGAAGCAAAGGGACCTTCTGCAAGGCGTCTTAGAAAAGAGTCAACCTCATGCCTCCAAGCATTTTCCTTCATTAGGTTCTGGGTTCATGAGGCAAATTCCAGAAACAGGAGCATCTGAAGGGTCTGTCTTGCTGAGAGTGGGTGGGACACCTTGACTGACAGCCCCACTACGACTGTGTAGTGGAAGACATGGTTCTCTTTC
This sequence comes from Procyon lotor, assembly GCA_028646535.1. Lineage (NCBI taxonomy): Eukaryota > Metazoa > Chordata > Mammalia > Carnivora > Procyonidae > Procyon > Procyon lotor. The sequence goes on along the minus strand of CM053621.1, from coordinate 5,518,416 downwards.
GAGGAAGGAGGAAGGGGTGCTGGGCTGCCTGAAACCCCAGAGGCCCATAGGCAGTCCTCCTCTCTCCCAGTGGCCCGTCTCACCAGGCAGCTGTTGAGCTGACCTCACCATGACCATGCTCTCTTTCTGGGCCTTTTCACTGAAATGCCCTTCCTTGTGACTTTCCCCGTTGGTAAGTTCCTACAAGTTCTCCATCTTTTGGAGTCTCCCCCATTGTCCGACTGAATTAAGGGAACTCCATGCTCCTGCAGGAGGGTCCGTGCTGGCCTTTAACTGCTCCTGGAAATGGGTCTTCCTTCTTCCTCCTGGCTCTCCAGTTCCTTGCCAGCCCCTAGCCAGCTGCTGGTCCATGTGCCAGCTCGATATATATTGACTTTTTGTATGACTTTGGTTATTATTCCTGTTCTGTGGGATTTTAGCCATAGGCGAAGAGGACAGCTTGTGCAAAAACAAAACTTTCGATTTCTTCTTTCCCAGGTGGGAAAATGCTTTGCCGATGCCGACAGAGCAGCGCTGAGCTCTGGGGAGAAGCAGAGAGCAAGATAGCTGAAGGGGGGCGGGGCACATTCAGGGAGGGTGGGCTGGTCGGAAGGGCTGCAGGCAGATGGGGCAGTTTGCATACTCTCGGGGATAAGCAGGTTTCCACAGGAGCCGGACAGAATGCCAGTGGGCATGGGGGAGCACAAGCACTGAGGGAACTGGAGTAGGGTAACCAGAGTCAACAGCCATCCCAGGGAAAGCAGTGTGATGTGGCCACCAAGGCCCTGGCCTTGGAGTCTTGGATTCAAGTCCTGACTTTGGCTAATGAGCAGTGTGGGCAAGTTATTAATGTCTCTGAGCCTCACTTTCCTTCATCTGTAAAGTGGGGATCATGCCTCCCGACAGAATAGTTTTCAGGACTCAAGGAAACAGCCCAGTTCACCACCTTGTATATAATAGTAGCTCCCTAGCACAGATTCCTCTCTTCAGTCCCTGAAGAGCTCACGTAGAACCAGCCAGCAAAAGCCCAGCAGGCCAAAGCCAGGTCCACTCACTTGTAACTGTTTATAGCTGCTACAGAGGTAGAGTGGAACAGCTGTGATGGATAATACGGCCAGGATGCCTCAACTATTCTAGGCCCTTAAGTAAATGTTGGTTGAGTCTTTATCTGTATGTAAGATATGGATCTTCTATAGGAAGCCTCAGGTCTCTTCAGATTTTTACCAACATGTCACTGTAGGCTAGAGGTCCACAGTGAGCCGCAAATGCTAACGGCATCAGGCTGGTCAGGCCAATATGTGGTTTGTTTACGCTAACATTTCTGCAGATGAATACACTATCTTTTTTCCTGAAACAGGACCTCTCTGGGTCTCATTGGCCATGTGTTTGTTTTCCACGTTTGACAGAGATTGGGTAATAAGAAATGTACTTATTCATTCAATAAGCACATGTTGAGTGCTTGCTGAGCACACATCTCTTTATCTCACCATCTCTGTGGGGCAGGGACCCGAGGATGCCTTGGTTGGGCCTCTGTGTGTCTGTCTTTCATAAGGCTGCAGCCTCATTGTTGGCTGGGGTCATGGTCATCATTCGAAAGCTCGACTGGGGAAGAGTCTGATTCCAAGCTTACTCAGGTGGTTGGCGGAACTATTCAGTTCCTCCAGAGCTGTTGACTGAGGGCCTCAGTTGCTCACCAGGGTTGGCTAGAGGGATGCCTGCAGTTTCTGGCCGTACTGGCCTTTCCAACACAAAGCATGTGTGCTGAGAATGCAAACAGAGCAAGTCTGCCAGCAAGATGGACATTACAGTCACAATCTTGGGTAACTTAATGATGGAAGTGACATTTCATCAGCTTTGCTGCGTTTGATTGGTTAGAAGCAAGTCGAGGCCCCCACCCCCACTCACAAAGAGGGGGGTTACATGTGTGTGATTCCCAGAGGTTAGCATCATTGGGGACCATGGTTTTCTCTTATGAATGGTGCTTTGTCCTGCTTGAGAATCTTGATTAACCCCAAGCCCCAAGGCCTTCCTCCCATGTGATTCTCTAGTTTATACCTTTGGTGTTTACACTTAAATCTCTGGTCCGATTTAGAGCCCATTCTTGTATGGGGTGCAATGTAAGGATCTAAGTTCATTTTTACTTTTGCATATGATGGCTAATTGAGTGATGCAATTAGAGTTGAAAAGAAGTAGTATGATTGCAATTCTAATAATAATATCTCACATATTGTGAGTACTTACTATGTGTAAGGCTCTAGCCAAGTGTTTTACCTGCACTATATCCTTCTCACAATGATCGTGTGAAGGAGGAACTAGTGAAATGTCTTCTCAGTGCTATGCATCTGGTGAGAGCCCACCCCTGACTGACTCATAATGACCAATGAATGAGATATTTTGTTAAACTAGCAAACGGAAGTGTTCAGTATACTACCATTTGTAAAACAAAATGCGTACATGCGCGCGCACACACACACACACACACGTGTACAAAACCCTATTTGCTTGTCCAAAATACCTCTGGAAAGATACAAAGAAATTGCTAAGAGGGGGCCCCTGGATGGCCCATTTGGTTAAGCATCTGCTTTCAGCTCAGGTTGGATCCTAGGGCTTTGGGATAAAGCCCTGCCTCGGGCTCCCTGCTCAATGGGGTGTCTGCTTCTCCCTCTCCCCCTTCCCCTGCTTGTGCTCTCTCCGCTCCCCTCTCTCTCTCAAGTAAATAAATAAAAAATCTTAAAAAAGAAATTGCTAAGAGCGGTTGCCTCTGGGGAAGGGAGCCTGGTGGCTGGGATCAGGAGAGGCAGAGAGATTTTGAGTGTTATGACATTTTGTACCTTTTGAATTTTAAAACTTGTGTATATCATAACATGTCTCAATTTTACCTACACAAAGAATATTATAAAGTCAGAAAGAAAGAGGAAGAACTGGTCTGCCTTCAAAGCCTCTGCTATTGTCCACCATCCTGGGTCTATTTATCATTTTATTGCTTTTTCCCACCAGTGAACTGTGGACAATAATAGCATCTACCTCCTGCAATTGCCATAAGGTCCGACACAATGGACGCAAACACCCAAGACAGCACCCCGCACTCAGATTATGCTTAATAAATGCTATTATCATTATTTTATTCATAGGAAAAAGATTAGAAAAGAAACTCGCCTTCCATGTTAATAGAGCTTTCTCTGCTATGGGATAATAGGTGACTTTTATTTTCTTCTTTTTTCCCCAAGATTAAAAAAAAAAAAAGGTTATGTACCATTTTTATACTAAACATTTCCACTCCTTCCCAGCCTGGGTGGTCCCACGAGTCCCCGACTGCAACTTCTCTGAGGGGTTCTATTCAGACTGAGTAATAGCCAGGGTTGGGGAAGGCCAGGCTTGTCTGGTCTGTGTCTAGACGCCTTATTTCCCTCGGCTGTTGTAGAAATGAGATTCTTCTTCGTACTGGAAAAATGCTTCCGAACAGAACTCCCGGGCCGGGAGAAGTATGGAAGGAGGTAAGGAGGGTGGGTTAATGTGCTTATGTTAATAGACATCAATTCTGCTCATTTCCCCCCCACCCTCCCAAGGGAGGTGGATGCTCAGGGAGGGGCCAGATATTCAAATGAGTATGGAGATAACTGGCTAGATAGTTAAAGTTTCCAGCTCAGCTACTGTTTTTGTCATGATGTCTGGGACCACTGGGGAACCTAGCTACCAAGCTTCTTTCCCCCACATGGGATGCGTGAATGCCGCCCCGGGGAGCAGTGGAGGGAAACACAGGCAGGTGGCCCCAGAATGCCCTATTTATGCCCCAACTGCAAATGCCATTGGACTTGGGGGGGGTCCCCTCTTTTGGGAAGCCCTCTTTGACTGCCTGCTGGGGACTTCTTCCTACTGTCTTTTGTAGTAGAGACCAGAACCTATGCACTCTTAGGAACCAAGTAAACCTAGATTCAAATCCCTGCTCCTTTTGCGTCTTTGAAGAAGTTACTTCAGTGTTCTAATCCTTGGTTTCTGCTTCTCTAATATGGGGTGATGGGGAGCCCTCACCTTAGTAGGGCTTGTGCTGGGCAGAATCAGGGCCCCCAGAGTTGTCCACATCCTAATCCCTGAAACATGTGGCTCTGTTACTTTCCACGGTGAAGAGGAATTTACAGATATGGTTAGGATAAGGGTCTTGAATGCAGTTGGGGAGATTTTCCTACATTTTCTGGGTGTGCTTACTGTGATCACAAAGGTGCTTACAAGAGGGAGCCAGGAGGCTCAGAGGGAGAGAGTATAAAGACAGAGGCAGAGGTCAGACAGGAGAGAAGGTGCCACGGGGCTGGCTTTGAAGATGGAGGGAGGGGCCACAAGCCAACAAAGGCCGGAGGCTTCCAGAAGCTGGAAGCAGCAAGGGAATGGATCCTGAGGAACCTCTAACATGAGTGCAGCTGGCAGACACCTTAGCTTCAGCTCAGGGAAACTGATTTCAGATGTCTGACCCCCGAGTTGAAACAGATTCCTGTGTGTTGTCTGAAGCCACGAAATCTGTGACGTGTTGGCACAGTGGCCACAAGAAACCCCTTCTGGTTTGTTGTAAAGCTCAATTCTCATCAGCGTGATGGGGGTGAGGGAGGGCCACTGGGGTGGAGGTGGGTGGGGGGCGTCTCTGAATCCCCTGGTGTGGGAAGGGGCTTCTGGGTCCGCACTCCACAAATGGCAGTTGTCATCAAAGAGGACAATTTTCGTCTATTTCTGTGACCACCTGTGCTACATCGTGTGGCATTATTCCTTCTCTTTTGAGTGTCCCCCAGGCCACTGTGAGGTCCTCGGAGGAGGAAGAAAACCTTGTCCTATTCCTGTGGTTTCCTTAGTGCCGGCACACAGTCGCTGCTTGGCAAATGAGAGCTTGCCAGGCTGAACAGAGGTGACCCTCTCCTTGTCCTCTGCGAGGGCTTGAGTAACTATACTCTTTCTTCTTGGGTCCCCCTTTCCTTCTGCAAGATGTCTGGGCTGACGTGATTTTTTTCCCTCAGCCCCTGCTGAGCCGAAGTAGCGAGACGTCTGTCTCTCCCAGTCTCCCACTGTAGGTCCTGGCTGGGGAAGGGAGGGACAGTGGCCCCAGCAGGAGGCAGTTTTGAGGAAACATGACTTTGGAGATCTGGTTACTTCCAGACCCATGGCTTGTGCTGTTCAGAATCTCTATCAGTGAATTTCTAGCATGGCCTCCACAGGCCCTGGCCTCGGAGGTGTGCGGGGGAGCTGACTGGAGGCTGGTGCTGGGCACGGACGGGGCTGTATTGGCATTAATGATCTGGAGGGGTGCCCTCAGGGGCAGGGCTGGGGCAGGCGAAGGCGGCAGACCTAATTGTTTCGGTTCATATCTGGATGGGTAGTGGCAACGGCCCCCAGTTTGGAGCTGGGCCTGGGCTGGAACAACACGTTCATGTCCTATTAGCTGTGTGACCTTGCTGGGTCAAACCCTGAGCTGCTGTGCATGTCTCCTCAAGCAGGGACCCACACTAATAGCCAGAGCTAATTCTTACCGGCTGTTTTTACGGGCTACCCTGCTCTGCTCAGAGCTTCACACGCCCGATTCTAGCTCATGTCCTCCCAATCCCAAGGTCAGGGTCATCCTATGCCTTCTCTACAGATGGAAGAGCTGAGGCTTGGCGAGGCTTTGGACCTTGCCCAAGTGCCAGGCTAGAAAGGGCTGCAGAGATGGTTTGCACCTGGTGGCCTGACTCCAGAGCCCGTGTGCTGACTGCAGACCCCCTCCCCCCCCCCAGCAATACTTGCTGGACTGCAGCCTTACTGAAGTGAGTGGAGCCTCTGTGCCTAGCTGATGTCCGCTTTCCCTAGGCGGCACTGTTGTGATTATTGTCCTTTGGGTCATCGCCTCTACCACCACCCACTATCCATATTCGGCATTCCTGAGTTCTTCCGATTCCTTTTACTCAGGCCTGGCCAAGTCTGATGTGGCATTTACGAGTTTGCATGCATATATTTGCATACACACACACACGCACACACACGCACGCATACGTATGTATATAGGTATGTATATGCACTGAATGAATATATATATTTTTTGTATGCCAGTTGTACCAATGATAAGGTTGGGGCGGCAAGTTTTTTTTGCTAAAATCAATGTGAGGAGTCAAGAGGAAACACACCTGATGTGTCTGCCACATTGTAACCATTCATTCAGCATATAAGCTGTTCCTGGAAGAGATTTCCAGAAAAGGAATTTTACTAGCTCCTATTATAGACGAGGAAGCCCAGGCTCAGAGAGGGGAAGTAAGCAGTTCCAGATCTTTCGGCAGGCTGGTGGTGCTGGGACTCAGATACACTAGCGCCCTCCCTACCGCATTGCTCCTGGAAGCAGCTTCTCTCTGGCCAAGGGATTTTTAACACCGATTTGGGAAGATATTTCCAGAAATAGAGAAGCAGAGAAAGGGCAGCCTGCTTTCATCTCTTGGCACCATGCCAGGGGTTGCAATGGGGGAAATGAGACCAGTGGATTACTGATCCCTTTTCATTCTAAGCTAATTATATCAAATAGTAGCAGCCAGCTCTTCTAGGTGTTTCTAATGGACTGATGGAGGCTTTGCACTTAGTTACAAACGGGTCTAGTCTATGGAGTCCCAGCTGGCCAGTAGAACACCATGACCTCATGAGACTTAATAAACAGAGACCATTTCTCTCTAGTGCTGCAATCTTAATAACTATGGATATTCTGGCTATATGTCTCAAGCCCTGAGTTTGTTCCTTATGGATTTGCCATGCAAAATAAGCTCTGTGCTTGTAGGAAGAGACTTTGGGGCAAAATTCATTTATTAAATTGCCGCAGCCTGCGCGACAATCTCGAACCGGGACTGAGGGTAAGGGAATGAGGAAAAAAAGACAAAGAGACAAAGTATGGGAGCGGGAGGGACACAACAGATGATGTCCAGACTGCGTTCGGCTTTATTCAAGAGCGCACCTTCTTATATAGTGTGTGAAAAACAAGTCCAAAAAACGATTACACCTGGGAGTCACATGTTCTAGGAATTTGTTCTTAACACATCCAAACAAGCTCCCCTCATCGCAGGCTCCAAGAAGTCTGGGTAAGACTACGAGTAGCATGTACACATGCTTCAGAGGCATTGCTGCAGTTTAATGATCTAAACAATCACAGCCTGCGCAGCTTGTCCTGCGGGGAGGTATGACCAATCACAGACCAGCAGGCCTCAAGGCCCCTTGTCGAGCCCATTCTCTAGCGCCCGCTTTCCGCCCATTCGGGCAGGGGTCCCGAGTCCAGGCTCAACAGGTCCCTTTAGCAGCTAGCCAGTGGCTGACCACATCTCCCCCTTCTTTGTTTTAAGATCCAAAATATGCATACAAGCTTCCATTTTGCGCTTGTGTCGTCTTACCCAAATCTGAAACACCATATAATCAGAAGAATTATTAACATTACAAAGATAACCATAAATATCCAGAACGAGTGACGCAGAATATTACCAGGGTTAAATCCATGTAAATTAACAGCAAAAATAGCTATAAACATCCAAAATTAATATCTTAATAGCCTGGTTTAAAACTATGCAGGCCATCAAAAGGAACAAAGCATTACATTCTGCTGTTTTCAGTGTTTTTCTCTTATGCGTCCTTGAGACAGTGTTTATACTTATTGGGACCTCTGTTGGCCTCTTGTTTTTGGGGCCACTGTGCAAGCAGGCTAAGTTCTTAGATAAGGTACACAGCCTCCAAGCTCTCAGCAAGGCATGTAACCATTTCATGT
>CM053621.1:5484351-5510193 GCA_028646535.1 Procyon lotor | reverse complement strand
GCATGCAGCTAAATGCTTTCCATCTATGCCTTCAGTTAATCTCCACTGCCACCTGTGATTAAGTATCGTCTCCATTATTACCTTCATTTTTCCAGTGAAGAAGCTGAGGCACAGAGAGGTACCATAGAAAGAATGCGATGAGGAAGTGAGGGCTGAGTTCCACAGACCTTGAAAAATGTGGGCTGCTTTTGATGGACTTGTTGGGGCTTGAGAACCAAGACCAAGTCGCTAGCATGGCTCACAAGGGCTGCCAGGGTGCCTCTCCAGTTCTTATCTCCCCGCCTTTTTTTTCTTCTCTGGCTATGTTCACCTGGGGCCGCTTCCTGAATCATGCCCAGTTTCCTCATGCCACTGGGACCTTGCACATGCCATTTCTTCTACTTGAAATCTCCCTGCTCCCATCTCACCAGCTTGACTTGGTCAGCTTCTAGTCATACCACAGGTTTTGGGATTTTTTTTTTTTTTTAAAGATTTTATTTATTTATTTGATGGAGAAAGATCACAAGTAGGCAGAGAGGCAAGCAGAGAGAGTGGGGGGAGCAGGCTCCCTGCTGAGCAGAGAGCCCGACGCGAGGCTCAATCCCAGGACCCTGAGATCATGACCTGAGCCGAAGGCAGAGGCTTTAACACACTGAGCTACCCAGGCGCCCTTTGGGAAATTTTTTGAGCTAAAGTCTGACTCTCTCATTAGACCATGAGTTCCATGAGGACGGGGACCGTGTCTGTCTTGCCATGGCTTGATGCCCAATATTTAGCACAGAACCTGGTGTGGGGTGGGGTCTCATGACCCCACCCCAGATTTTCAAGCAGGTATGAGAGTGAGTACAAAGTGTATAATGTTAGACGTGGAACATATTTGTTAAATGAATGAAGAGAAAGTGAGTGGAACAGAAGTCCAGTGCTGTGTTGGGAAATAGTTAATAATTGTCTTTCTGAGGGACGAGGGAGTCCTTATTTGAAGCATTTGTGGATTCCTGTGGTGTAAATATTCCCACTGAGGTCAACATGATGTCAGCTGGCTCCCCCACTTCCTAAGAACTTAGCAGTTGGCTCTCCTAAGCCAATAGAATCCAGCTGCTACACCCTGCGTAAGGTCCCAGGGCAGGAGATGTCCCCGAGATACTTGACATATTTGGGAGGTAGGAGGAAGGCGGAAGTGCCATGGACTCTGTCCTCAGCCCCAAGCTGACCAGAATCAATTTGGGGTGTTCTCAGAGCTTCGTTTCAGGAATGATCAAGAGTTTCCACCCTTGACGTGAGGGACATGGGCATCAGATGCCAGCTCAGACCCTTCCCAGGACCCTCTGGGATCATGGGACAGATATCTTAACCCCTGAGACTCAGTTTCCACATCTATCAAAATGAAATGTCAAAACCACGAGGGGGGCATGGTCAGAATTCCGTAAACCAGCTGGCTGAAAAAAGTGACCTTACTTGGGATCTCACACAGTGCCTGGTCCTTGTGGGATCACTGTGTTGCAGGAAAGTACTGGACACATAGTAAGTGCTCAATAAACACTAGTCTTTGCTATTCCTTCCAGCCTCTTCTAGGTGCAGTCCCATCGCTGGAGCACTGACCCTTTGCTGGGCTGGGGGCTGGCATTTAGGTACTTATCACATCTGCGGGTGAGCTGGACTAACTAGAGTTGGTGTTGGTCTGGCTCCTTTGTGAAACTTAATAATGCTAACAACCCTGTGTACTCCAGGGTTTTGAGAGGCAGGCAGAAGTCACATCCCGAGTCTGTTCATCTGTTTGCTCTCAGACCCAGGTCTAAGCCCCCCAGCTTCACCGCCATGAAGGCATGTGGCCTTGGGCACGTTCCTATATCTCTCTGAGTGACTGTTCCCTCACGGGCAAAGGGAGGTATCTGTTCCCTCTCTTTATAAGGCTTTGGTGGGGACGGAATGGGAGAGTGTATTTAAAGAGCCTCAGCAATGCCTGTCCCTGCCCCTTGAATGGGAGCTGCTATTATTACCATTATATCATCCAAGAAAGAGCAGGCTGCCCCTTCAGACCACAAGCTCGCTGCACACCTCCCCCAGAGGGAGATTTTTCTCAGAATCTCTTTATCTCCAGAATGAATTTTGAATCTTGTCCAAGCTCTCTTGTTAGGTGAAGACGTTTTATTCCTTTGAGAACCTGCTGCTAGGGTCACAGAGGAGAGAGGACAGTTGTCAAAGCAGCGTGTTCTCTGAGACAGCCTCCTAGACAAATCCCACTGGGGGTGTATAGGGAAGAACTCTTGATTTTTCCTGCAAGAAACCCCAAGCAGGCAGACCACTCCAGCGCCCACTAAAAACCCACCTTGCCTGGATGTTTTGTCTTCCAGATTAGCTCTGGGGATGTCACGGGTTTGATTCCTTGGCCAGGGACTGGAATTACTTTTGGTGGAGGAGAAGGGGATCATCAAATTCAGCACCGTGTTGAAAAAAGAGTCACGATTTAGAAACAACCAGGGTAGCTGTATCAACTAGAAGTCTTTTGGCAAAATGCAAATCATCCTTATTTAAACAAGAAAAGGAATTCCCGGTCCATTTAACTGAGAAGTTCAAGTGTGCTGGAAGCCAGAGAATTAAACTCAGTTTCCTTCTTCTCCTCTCTGGGCTTTGCCTCTGTTTGGGTCCTGCTTTCAATAAACCCTCTCCAGTCTTAGCAACCCAAACAGAAGGAGGCTCTCTACTCGCCAAGTCTGCAGAACTTCTGATTAGGCTTCTCGTCGGACCAGACTTGATCACATGCCCAGGGCGGAGCCCATCCTTGTGGCCCAGGGGATGGGACGCGCTGATGGCCGGCGTGAGATGCACCACTTATAACAAGGGGGAAGGAGTAGGTCCAGTCCTGACATAGATAAGGGTCCCACCTCTTACCAGCTGTGTAGCTTCTGACCCATCCTATGCTTCAGTAAACAGGCTGCCCTGAGATGAGATGAGATCACATAAGCGAAGCACCCGGCACGAATGCATGGTGCATTGCAGGAGCTCCAGTAACATCTCCTCCTGCTCTAGGTCACATTGCCTTCCTGAGCCTCTCAGGCTTCTCATCTGTAAAATGGAGCTAATCAGGAGAGCGTTGTTTATTTACTTAGTCCGTACGTATTTCACCCCTAGCGCTGGGCTAGAGGGAGGACATAGAACATGACGAGACAGGGGTGTTGCTTGCCCACCCAGAGCTTAGAGTCTAGCGCAGGAAGCAGGTAGTAAACACAGGGACCAATGAATAAATAAATGTAAGCTTGTTTCGGATAGCCGTGGGCATGGCAAAGGGAATGAAACAGGGTCACGGTGGAGGCACCTGTCGATGGCGCGGTGGAAAGGCAGTAAGAGGAACAGCTGGCGTTTAGGGGACAGTCGCTGCATGCCACGTGCTGGCCCGAGTGCTGTGCATCTATCAGCTGACTTCATCTGCACGACAACCTCGTGAGGCAGGAACAGTTACCATCCGTAACTTTTCAAATGAGGAAACCGCAGCACAGAGGGGTTAGTAAATTAGCAAAGTTTGCACAGTGATGGGTAAAGATCTGGGATTTGAATCCAGGTGGTTTCTGTCCTGTGGGAATGGTGCGACACAGAGTAGAATCCCAGCGTCGTGTGCCTGTTCTCTAAGACAGAGGCCATGGCAGGTCAGAAGAGAGGCTCCTCGTCTGTTTACTTGTTTCCTAGGGCCCGCCCTACACTGCCTCTTCCTGCTGGGGATCAGAGATCTGAATTACAAGAGGAAGGGCAGGTGGAGTGTTCCAGAGACAGCTAGAAGGCTGCACAGAAAGTACTTCTTAGCCACACCTTGGGTCCTCCCCATGCCTTCCTCGGGTCATGTCTCCTAAGAGCCAGGAGGAAGGTCAGGCGGATCATCCCACAAGCTCTCTTGCCCCCCCTTCGTTCTCCTTTTCTTATAAGGACCCTTGTCAGAGAATGCAGGGCCCACACCAGTGCTAGAGCAGTCAGATGCCTGGCCCCACATAGCACAGCAGTGGCCTGGCCGGCCTGCCTTCTGAGGAGGTGAGGTTGGAAAAATCACAAGATTGGGTCTCTGGTCTCTCCGGGTATCCGGCTGTTGCAGTGGTGTGGAAAATTAAAACCAGCCCTCCCACGAAGCCTGGTGCCGATTGCTAGAGAGGAGATAGTGGGGGACAGAAATAAAGGGGTTGGGGACATAATGGCATTTAGAGGCGGTCTGAGTCCAGGAAAGAATTGCTCAGTGTGATTCGTGCACAGCTGTGTGGTAGGTGGGGATGGAAGCCAGGGGCGCCTGGGATCTCAGCATCTCCCGGCACGAAGGCCAGGGCTTCAGGCTGCCTCTCCGGTGTCTGTTGAAATTCAAGTACACACTTTGAACAAATAAACAGAAAATTCATATTCAGGGTAATTCCACTTCTTGGGATCTACCCTGTGAGGTTTCTGAGAGGCTCACCGTAACCATTTTTGTGACAATGGAGAGCAAGACGCATCCTCAGGGCTCGTGGGTAGAAATATGGCTAAGCGTCTGCATGTGGTACGTCTGTCCTTTGGAAGATTTTGTAGTCTGTACAGAGAATGTCCCAATGTGCATAAAAGACTAAGAAATACCGTGGAATGAAAAAAGCAAGTTACAGAGCGTTGTGAGCAAGATGCCTGTGGATGGCCCACACATTGTGCTCTCAGATGATGAAGTGTGACTAGCTGTGCCCTTTAGAACGAGGGAAACCAGTAAATACACAGGAAAGTATGAATATATAGGGAAACGACTGGAAGTGTGTGTACCCCAGCATTTCAAAGAGGTTCGCTACGGGGAGGAGAGGATGAAGGAATTGAGGTCGGGGCCGCATGGGTCTTGTTTTCATTTCTTCTGAGAAGAATGCTGTCGTGTTTGCTATAATGCAAGCCCTGGGGAGGACTGCCCCAGTGGTTGGATTTCACCGTAGTGTGGCTCAGGAAACACGGGAGCCCTGCCCACCTCTCCAGCTGCAAGAGCTGGCGCACACGTGTCCTTCCAGATATCTCCTGCCTCTGGGCTTTGGCACATGCCATCCCCTCGTTCAGGAATGCCTTCCCCCACACCTTCTCATCTGACCTTAGAGTTGAGACCTCCTCCCCTCGCCCCCAGAGCCCTTCCTAATTTCCAGCCTGGGTTAAACACCCCTTGTCGGCCGTCCCACCACCCCTTTGTCAACCTCCTTTGCTGTTCCATCCCAGCTCTGAGACTTGACGGCTGTACCTTCTTGAGCAGCTGACTCAATACCTTGAACCTCACTTTTCTCGTCTGTGAAATGGGCATTCCCATTCGTATCTGGTAGAGCCCCAAGGTGGTTGAGGGCAAGAAAGAAACAGTTATTCTCACATTTGATACTCAAGAAAGCTTGGCAAAGTCAGGGCCCATGTTCCAATGGACAGGGGAGGTAACAGAAACAGGCTTTTGGGAGGCAATGACATTCGCTTGGTAAGAGGTGGCGTAGGGATTTGAACCTATGTCTTTGCTTATCACAGAGTCCTGCTTTTTCCGTATCCCAACAGTGCATCTTGGACTGCTCAAAGGGAACAGGGGATGCAGCCCCTGTTCTCAAAAGCACTGTGTTCTGGTTCACCCCAGATTCTAGAACAAATATTTATAAGAATGTAAAAATTGACTTCCTCCCAGGCGCCATAAGGACTGAATATCTCGGAGCCCTTCTTGGGGGTCTCCAAGTCACACGGACAAGGCTCGAACATAAAGACAGTAGTGACATTTCCCCCTTTGGAAAATGGTTCCTGAGATTCCCTTCTCGTGTCAGCACTGCTGATGTCTCTGCAGAAACTCTGTCTCTGCTCCCTTTAAGAGCACAACCATTACTCCACTAACCACCCTGAGGCTTCCTGACCTCGCTGGTGTTGTGGAATTGGAAGTCTGGTTTTCCCATCGAGCAGTTCTTTGAACAGTAAGATGGTGGGAGAGTCACAATCATCTTTTCCTTGGTGTGAACATCTTTGCTTCCTTCTGAGTTTTCTCTTCCCCTTGCTTGCAACAAATTTTTTTCCCCCCTCAATGAAATATTTTTGAATCGAAAGGTTTCTTGCTCTTGGGCACACATTGGCCCTTGATGAAAAAAAAAAGGCCTGTCAGCATTTATTATTAATTCTACAGAGTAATCTTAGCTACCATCTGTTGAGCTCATCCCTTAAACATTGGAGTGGATTGGAAGGTGTCAACCCCCCCCGCCCCCCGCCCAAAAAGATATGTCTGTGTCCTAAGCCCTGGTACCTGGGGATGTGCCTTTATTTGAAAAAAGTCTTTTTGCAGGTGTAATTAAGTTTAGGATCTTGGAGATGAGATCATTTTGGATTAACTGGGTGGGCCCTGCATTCTATGACAAGGGTCCTTATAAGAAAAGGAGAACGAAGGGGGGGGCAGAGAGTGGAAATGACGCAGCCACTAGCCGGGTGGTGTCAAGGATCGCCAGCATCCTTGGGAGGCTAGAGGAGGCAGGGAAGGACTCTCCCCTGAGCCTCTGGAGGGGAGTGTGGTCATGGGACACCTTGATTTGGGGCTTGTGGCCTCCAGGGCTATTGAGCACACATTCCTTTAGGAGACACCTGGTTTGTAGTAATTTGTGATGCAGCCCCAGGAAACGGATGCAGTCCCCTTATCTGAAGAGGTGCCCCCCACTCCCCCTGCATGGTCATGCTGACTTCCTTCTTGACACATCACAGCCCGTGACTTTGTTTCCCTGCTCGTCTGTCTCCTTCCCTGGACCCTGGTCTCCAGAGTGGGGCAGGGACTTGGTCTGCTGCCGGCTCCTTGGGCTCTATGGCAGAGCGTGGCGCTCCTCAGGGGCCTATAGATACGTGTTTCCAAATGAGATGTGGCTGGAAATGGGTATGAAACTCAGAACCAATCCTCATGCCCCACGTCTGCAGCCCTGAAAATAACAAAGACCAGGGCGCGCGCGCGCACACACACACGCACAGACACACACCACGAAAAGCTAAGCCAGACTTTATCAGGGGATTTCACAACTCTCCCACGGAAGCCTGTTCTTACCCAGACATTTAATTGAACGTGTACGTCAAGTCAGCTCGCAGCAAGTCTGGGGAACTCACACCCCTGCCACCGGGGCCGAACCCGCTCCAGGAAACCTCATTAATTTCCAAATGACAGATGATTTCACTTCTGGCCATAGTCTGGAGGCAACGCCACGCAGGGGGATGGATCTTCCAGGGCCAGGTTCTCACCCCAGCTGTTGTACTTTCTGGCCCAAGATTTTTCTGGAAGGAAGGAAGGAGGGATCGAGGTGGGGAAGGAGTGGAGGAAGGAAAGAAGGAAGGAAGGGACAAGCCTTGGGAGGGAGGTTGCTCTTGTGTCCTTGACTCGCCAAGGTTGGTGGCCTTTAAAGGGTTGAGGACAAAGTGGTTTGGTCACCGTGGAAGTTGGGCAGGATTCTTGTCTCCATCGTCGTTATTGCCAGGAGGGGTATGACCTACCTAGCGCTTACTCTATGGGACCTGGTACCTACATTTACACTTCTCATCGTCTTCATGGGCGCCGTCCGGAGGGTAATCCTGTGAGCCACATATTGTCACCTCCTTTACACAGATGCGGAAATGGAGTTCCTGCCACATTAAGAGACACACCCAGGGCCCCAGAGTCAGAGTGCGAATGCAAATGCAGAGTACCTGGCCCGAAAGTCCATGGTTTAAACCACTGCGAGATCATCAAGCTTCTTGGCTTTATTTTCATTTCTTAGAAACTGCCATATATTCTTGCCTTAGAGAAACACCATCTAGCTCTTAATTAATTAATGAGGTCGATGAATATCTGTTGGGCACTCACCATCCCCTGAGAGCTCCACTGGAAACCCAGGGATCCAGTCGTGCAAGAACTTGTTCGAGGAACCCACAGCTAAACAGGAGAGAGAAGAGGGAGCTGCCCTCCCTACTAGGTGACAGATGCCAGGATAGGGCAACCAGGGGGAGCCGAGGGGGTGCAGAGCAGACTATGGGTGTGGGTGTAAGGAGAGACTTCTGGAGGAAATGAGCTGGGCTTACTCTCAAGAGCGAGAGCAGAGTATTTATTTTCATACCTATCTTGCTGCCAAAAGGACTGAAAGAAACTTAGTGACCAGCTCATGGTAAACAATCAATGAATACTTGGTAAACGAATGGTCGGTAAAGAACTTTACAATTGTTTCCCTTTCTGCTTTGGCTGCCAGGAAGCTCAGAGCCAAAATGATGGCAGATGTTTAGATCTTGGGATCCTGAGACCCCAGATTTCTTCCATCCCCTTCTCCCCCACTCCCATACCACTTGACTTTCATGTAACTCCTTCTTTGCTACTTTCTGGTTTTGTAATGTAAGTTCTCATCATGCCTTGTTAATGTAATGTGCATCTGACTCACCAGCCACTGGCAATTTGGGGACGGGGAAGAGGGGTAGGGGATGTTCTTTCTCTGGCCTTCCCTCCTCTTATCTGTTCATCCCCCCCTTGACCCCCCCCCCCACCAATCACTGTTCTTATTAGTGGAACTCAGAGCCAGTGCTCCCCAACGGTGATGGGTCGCCATGGAGGGAGCTGGCCAGGAGCTGGAGAGGGAAGGCTAGAAGCTGGTGGGCGGGGCAGCCCAGGATGGGGAGCTAGGACAGGCAGAGAGCACCAGAGGGAAACTGGGGAACCGTACGTGCAAGAGGAGAGGCAGGGTTGGGTCTTTAGGAAAGACTTGGGTCTTGAGAGCAGGGGCTGCTTTCAGTGTCTGGGGAGTGGGGGGCCAGGCATGCATGGGGCTTGCCTGATAGGGCAGCGTTCCCGAACTCGAACTCCCTGCTGAATCCCTGGAGTCTGTCTGGTCCCCATTCCAAATCCACCTCTGTCATACTGGTGCCCCCCGATCCCTGAGGCTGGACCTGCCCCAGCTCCAGGCCACCGTACGCCTCTGCTCTGGTCCAGCGGGCATCTCACGCTGACCGAGCCTCAGACCCAGTGCTTCCTCCCTCATCTTCCCACCTGTGCAGACGGGGGCGTATCCATCCAGCGCTCAGATCCCAGATCTCGCTGTTTGTCCTGTCCCTCTCATTCTCACGCCTTCAGCACTGTTACCCGTTTTATCTTCAGAATATACCTGGAATCCGATCCCTTCCCAGCGGCCCCGGGCCACCCTCATCCTTACCAGGGTGATTGCAATATTCCTCCATGGTCCTCCTGCTCCTCATCTTTGTTTTCTCAGGCAGGCTGGGTGGCTAAAACCCTAGAAGTGTATTGCGTCAGAGTCCTGGAGGTCAGAAGTCTGAAATGCAGGGGTCCGTGGGGCAGGTCCTCCCGGAGGCTCTGAGGCAAAATCTGGTCCCTGCCTCCCCAGCTTCAGGTGGTGGCATCGGTCCCCGGGAGCCCTTGGCGTGGGGCCACGTAGCTCAAGCTCTGTCGCCTGTCTTCACCACATCTTCGCTGTGCTCTCGCCTGCCTCTTCCCAGGGCACTAGTCATTGGATGTGGGACCCCCTCAAATCCAGATGCTCTCACGCAGAGACCGCTCACTGCATTCCATCTGCAAAGACTCTCATCCCAGGTGGAGTCGCCTTCAGTGGTTCCAGCCAGATGAGAGCTTGGGAGCCACCTGTCCGTCCCCTGCCCCCCTCTGCTGTCTGCTCTCAGTATAGCAAGCAGAGCGGTCTTGAGAAACGGAAGTCAAACTGTGGGAATCTCTTGCCTCAACTGCCCACCCGGTGGCCCCTTTCATTCAGATGGAAGTTCACAATCCTGTGCGTGCTCTGCCCTTAGCTGTCTGCCTTCATCCCCCGCATCCCCTCTCCCCCACGCTTTCTCCACGCCGCCCCGGCCAGCTTCCCGGGGGTGCCTCCATTCCACGAGGCACAGTCCCTCTGGGTCCTCCGCACCTGCTCCTCCCTCGGCCCCCACCCACCCGTCTTGACCTTCATGCTGCGGGCTGCCTTTCTCACCTCCTTCCCGGGGCTCTGCTTGAATGTCACCTCCTCCATGAAGTCACTGATCCTGCTTCTTCTGTGCTGTGTTCCCTACCCTCCCTGGCCACTTGTCACCATCTCTCAACCCTGTCACCGATGTGTTCACTGCTCTACTCAGGAAACACGCTGAGTGAGCACGCGAGCAAACACGGCAGTTCCTGCCTCACAGGAAGTGCGAGGACACATATTTGTGCAACCGGAAGCCTGGCACAGAGGAGTCTCTACACCTATTGTTACTTTTTTTTTTTTTTTTTAATATTTTATTTATTTTGACAGGGAGAGAGAGAGAGAGAGATCACAAGTAGGCAGAGAGGTGAGGGTGAAGCAGGCTCCCTGCTGAGCAGAGAGCCCGATGCGGGGCTCGATCCCAGGACCCCGAGATCGTGACCTGAGCCTAAGGCAGAGGCTTTACCCCACTGAGCCACCCAGGTGCCCCCACCTATTGTTACTTTTAACACTTAGCCTGTTTTACTAGTGAAGTCTAGTGGACAGAGAATGTTCGTTAGTTTCAGGGGGTACAACACAGGGATCGGGCAATTCTATACATTGCACTTCCCGTCATCATGCAATGTTGTTACAGTATTACTGTTTTCGCTACACTGTACTTTTCATCCCTATGACTTATTTATTTTACAGGCAACAGTGTGTATGTCTTCACCCCCTTTATCTGTTTCACTTGTCTCCCCACTCTCTCCTCTCTGGCAAATGACAGTTTATTCTCTGTATTTAAGAGTCTTGTTTGTTTGTTTGTTAGCCTGTTTGTTTTGTTTTCTGGATTCCGCGGATCAGCGAAATCATACAGTGTGTGTCTTTCTCTGACTTGTTTCATGTATGTAATGGAATGTTACTCAGCCACGGAAATGAGTGGGTTCTTGTCGTTTGTGATTTGTCGTTACACCATGGCCATCAGACATAGTAGTACCGGGAGCATTAATTTTTTTCTCCCAGCATCTGGGGCCTGGCCCCTAGGTGGTGCGGAGTAAGTGTTTGTTGATTGACTGAAGGTTGTTGGTAACTCTCCTCTGCCTGCTGTGCTCCTCTCTCTTCTAAGCCATGCACGGGACATTTGTGATTCTGCTGCCACTCAGCCTGATCCTGATGGTGTTTGGGGGGATGATGGGGTTTCTGAGTTTCCTCCTCCGAGTCTCCGTCCTCCTCCTGCTCACAGGGACCCTCTTCCTCTTTGGAGGTAGGTGCCCTCTTTGCACGGAGTGTGGCGGGCCCCTTGTGAACCCACAGCCGGGGAGGGGCAGGTGTCTCCTCTGGGGCTCAGTTTCCCCATCTGTGACGTCACAGCTGGGAGGGATGAATAGGTCCCAAGAGAGAAGTAGAGGGTGGGAGCAGGTCCTGAGGATTATTTCCTGGTTTCACAGAGGACCCTACAGCTTCTGCTTGAGGGCTGCCGGGAGCCAGGAGAGCCTTGCTCCCTCATGCGCCTCTGCCCTCGCGACACATCTTGCTTTGATTGACTGATTGATTGGCTGATTGATTAAAAACCGGGCAATGCCTGGGTTAATCCCGTTTATTTGGAAGACCAGAGGCTTTCAAAGATGGGATCCAGCCCACAGCTGGTGTCCTAAGCCCTCCCTCCTTCCTGTGGGCTTGAAATCACCCCTCCTTAAACCCAGAACAGGAACAGAGGTGATTCACACACTTGGGACCCATGGAGGAGAAAAAACCCAAAACAACGCCTGGAGGTGAAAAGAGCATGAGGCTCAGATGTCCTCCGACCTCTGCTATTATTAACACTGGCATTAAGAGTTTACCCAGGGACTAATTCTCGAAACCGTCCCGCCCACTTGGACTGTCTGTGGTGGTGGGAAGTCTAACCCACGCTGCGCCGTGGGGGGCCTGGAGCCAAGCTGCGGAGCACCTGCCCTGAAGCCGATGCCCAGGAGGGCTGAGATGCTCATTCCCGTTAGTTTAATTTCAGCTGAAAGAGCCAGCAGCTATTGTGGTCAGCAGCTGTGTCTCTGGACAGCGCAGCTCTCCTTCCCGGTCGGTCCCGGGAGACCCACCACGGGCCAGCCCCGCACTGGGTGCGGGTGAATCCAGGATGAGCCCCCTGGAGCTCACAGCGCCCTGGGGGAGACGGCCGTCAGCTAAGCGATTTCACAAACAAATGCAACATTGCGGTTCTGATCTGGACAGTGACAGCGGGCGGGGCTGTGAAGCCACAGCGGGGACTTGACCTACTCAGGGAGGTTCCGGAATCCTAGCGTGAGCTGAGGTGTGGGGATGGATAGGAGTTTCTGGGGGTGGGGGTGAAAGGGAAGGGAAGGGAGAGTGCACCAGGGAGGGGTGCAGGAAGGGCAAAGGCCCTGTGGCGGGAGGAGCATGGACATCTGCAGAGGTGGGCTGGGCGAGGAGGAGGAGGAGCCCGGGGGTTTGATCTGCTCTCCTTTGCCTCTCCTGCAGCCTTGGTGACCCTGGCTGGAATTAGTGTCTACATTGCGTACTCGGCGGTCGCCTTCCGGGAGGCGCTGTGTCTCTTGGAGGAGAAGGCCCTCCTCGACCAGGTGGACATCCGCTTTGGCTGGTCCCTGGCCCTGGGCTGGATGAGCTTCATCGCCGAGCTGCTCACCGGCGCGGCCTTTATGGGGGCGGCCCGCATGCTCAGCCTGAGACAGAGGCAGGACCAGGCCATATGAGCCCGATGCCTGGTCTGGTGGGAGACGGGGGCCTGGCCCGGGGCCGCGGGGACCCATCTGTGGGCCATAGCCTCCTCTTCCTCAAAGGCCACCGGTGGTGGGGTCGATCCGAGGACTGCTGTGGGCTGAGCTCCAGGCCTGGCTGTCCTCTCCGTGCCGTCTGTGCTGCCTGGTGTGGTGTGTCTGTGTGTTTGTGCACGTGCGTGTCCATGTGGGCTGGAGGAGGCCGCAGGAGTGCAGAACCCACCTGTCCCAAAAATAACCAATCAGCCCCTTGATCAGAGCCAGAACTTTCTGGATCGCAGCCGCCGTGGGCCTCCTCTGGCTTCCTTTCAATCCTCACCCCTGCTCATTGCATCAGCTCCGCTTCTTTGCTAAGGACATGGAAGACCAGAGAGGTTAGGTAAGCTGCACAAAGGTGCACAGCGAACTGGCCGTGTATTCCTCACTCCAAGAACAGTGCTCAACCCCTTAGCACAGCTTTCCTGAGCAGATTCAGCGGGCTGGCTGCAGCATGATTGCTGTATGTGGGGAGGCTGAACCCCAGACTCAGGCCTCGGGCCTCACAAGACCTGGAGCCCCCGCCTGGGGTGCAGTGTGAAGTGGGGGGATGAGAGCAGAGATCTGGGCTACTCACCAACCAGGTGCCAGTGTCCCCCGTTGCCTCAGCGAGGTGCACGCTCATCCCACCCACTGACCTGGAGCTCGACGGGCCGGGCATCCTTGGAGCGAAGATTCTCCGAAATTGGGGGCTCAGGACTGCAATAGATCATAGTCATCCTGGACGTGGAAGCCCCTCCGAGCTTGCCGGTGGTTGACGTGCTGGTCGTCTTACTGGGTCACTTCAGAGACCGCAGGGAGGGCCAAGGGCCAGCTCACCGCTGGCAGGAAGAGCAATCAGCAAGCTTGAGATTCAGAAGAAGGAGTCATCAGCAGACTCACCCGAAGAGGGAAGAGGGATCAGCAGACTCACAACCAGTAGGGAAGAATATCCTCAAACACACAGTAGTACCTCCTGGACCCAAGCGCCACCTGTCAGCCCTCGTCATCTCACACCTGCATCAGAGACGCAGTTTCCCCACGAACACGTTGACTGAGCCTGCTTCCCTGGCCTGGGGTTCGAGACTGGTGAGATTCAGACAGTGAATTCAAACACGCTTACACACACGCACACGCAGGGTCTTCTGTCCTTCACGTGGCAGGGTTTTTAGGTTGCTTCTGCACCAGCAAAAAAAGGTGTGGAGTGTGTCATGGGCTGAGTCCTGGTGACGCCATTAGCCATGTGGCCTCAGTGGGTCTGGGTGGGGGATGGCGCCCACCTCTTTGGCCTCGTTGGCACTGAGTGGTGTCCAGGGAAGCCTGGCTCCTTTTGGGCAAATACAAGTCTGGGCTTTTCTCAGTACACGTGGTGGGGATGGGTCTAGGATATGAAGTGAAAGGTTCCCATGGAGCTCGCTGATGGGGCCATCTTCAGGGACTAATCGTAACCCCACCTCCCTCCCCCAGAAAGTTCCGTCCCTCCTTTCATCCTGGTGTTCTGGCCCACGGGAGTGGGAGTGCCCAAAGTGGTTGCACATCCTGATCCCCTGGCGGGATGCCTCTCACACTTCAGTGTGCCGAGACTCTTTGAGGTGTCCCGGCCCTCTTGGCAGGGGGCTGTCCCCAGGGGCACCCTGAGTGAGCAGGTCCAGGTGGGGCCCGAGATTTCACAGTGCTGACCATCTCCCAGGTGATGTGGATGTTGCTGGTCTGGGGCCCTCTCCTGTGTGACACTGATCTGGGGCATTTGCTAAGGGACAGGGGTGGTTCTCACCTTGCTGCACATTAGAATCACCAGGGCATCTTTTAAAAAGCTCAGTGCCCTGGCTGAATCCTTGCTCTGATCATACCTCGGGGTGGAGCTGATAGTGTTTAAAGACCTCTCTGGATGATTCCAGTATATGGCTGAGGTTTTCAGTCTATTCCTGCGGGAGTCAGAGTCACAAGAGGTGGGGAGGGCCTGGGGAGCCGTAGGTTTAAGAAAATCCCCTGGCTTAGCAGGTTTGGCGACCACTGGCGTGGGTCTTAAGGTGACAACAGCATTAGAAACATCATGGCATCACTGTCCTTACCACAGACACGGTCCCCCTTACTGTGACACCATGATGACCTCCTCCTCCTTCTCACCATGCTCACTGAGTACTTATTACACATCTGCACTGTTCTACAGGCCATCAGTCACTCAGTCACTCAACAAACCTTGGTGAAGGTCACTGCATGCTAGGAACTAGCAAGCCCTTGCTCTCAGAGCTGCCACGTGATTGAGGACAGGCGTGCAAAACATACGGTCGGTGGTGAGGACTATGGAGAGGAGCAAGGCAGGGTACAGATGAGGACACTGAGGCACAGACAGGCTAAGTTGACTGGCCCAAGGGTACAAAGAGGGAAAGGGGTACAATTGGGATGCAAATTCCGATCTGCCTGATTCCAGGATGATTTCCTTTCCTCTCCTACCAGCCAACACCTGCACCGGGGAGCTCTCTGTTTGCTAGTGGGTTCAGGACATTACTGCAGCTTCCTGCCTGTCTAGTTTGGAAAGGTGCAAACCGAGAGTTTTGCTCGCGAGGCTCCGTGGGGAGGGGGGCGACCGCACAGTTAGAGAATCAGTTCCGCAAGTCCGGGAAAGAAATGAAAGTTTTCACAAAGTGAGGGCAACCCTGCTAGTAAGACAGCGGTCTCTGCTGCCACCTGCTGGTCATTTTTTGGAACTGCGCTGGGGCAGATTCGGTTCTCAAATGCGTCCAAAGACGCTCGTTTTCAGCCCTCTGGGTGTCCAGCAACGGGTCTGACACAGCAGGGCAGGGTCTCTCAGCTGGGGCGATTCCCCATCCCCTCCCCACCTGGGACACTGGTGATGTCTAGAGACGTTTTTGGTTGTCACAACTGGGTGTGAGTGCTCCTCGCCTCTAGAGGGCAGAGGTCAGAGCTGCTGCTAAGTGCTCTTTGGTGCATAAGATGGATCCCATGACGGGGAATTACCTAGTCCCACATGTGAATCGTGCCGAGCTCATGAAACCCTGCTAGGGGCACAGAAACGAACTGTCATAAAAGAGAGCACTTTTGTATTCAAAGAACTAACCCCATAGTTGAAAACAATCTCCTTCATTTCATAAACATCTACCAAACTCCTACGACATATCAAGAGCTGTTCTAAGGTCTGGGGACACATTAGTGCAGATGGATGACAAGATCCTGGCCCTTACTAGTTTACATGGAAATGGATGACACACACATGAGCCAATGATACGTATGAGAAATTCAGGGACTATTAGGGTTATGAAGAAAACAAAATATGAGATGGAGGGTGGCCAGGAGAGATGTTACTTCGGGAAGGACAGTCAGCAAGGGCCCCCTGGAGGAGGAGGCATTGTGCTGAGGACCCCCTGGAGGAGGAGGCATTGTGCTGAGGACCCCCTGGAGGAGGAGGCATTGTGCTGAGGACCCCCTGGAGGAGGTGGTATTGTGCTGAGACCCATGTGAGGAACCTGCCACGTGGGAAAATAGCAGGCAAGGCAGGAGACAGTAAGTGCAAAGGCCCTGAGGTGGAAACAAGTTTATGTGTTTGAAGGGAAGAAAGGAGAGGGGAGGGAATGTGGTAGCAGGTGACTAGAGGTAGGAAGGAGGTGGGTAGGTGGAGGGGATGAGGAAAAGGGAGAGGGGGGTGCTGGGTTACCTATGGTCCATGACAAGGAGGTTTGGGATTTTGTGATGTTCTGTTTGCCCTACTCTATCCTATTCCATTCTGATTCTATTTTGAGGGCAAGGAGAGATCTCTCGGTGAGGGGATGCATGGGCCCTAAGACTGTGGTTCTCCGCCCCACCTTCATATTAACATCCTCCAGGGACTCAAAAAAGCCAAACTTCTAACATCTGGGCTTCGGACTTCTAACACTGGGGAGCCCTGAGGCTTGCAGACCAGTCACCTTTAGCCGCATTTTGCCTATGAAGAGCCTGAGGAGCATGGAAGGACTTGCTGGGTGGGTGGCAGGACCAGGACTGAGACCTGCTCCAGCGTCCTCGCCCCCTTCCTCCCTCTGTCCCTCTGACACGGGGCTACTCACCCCCCTCCTCCAGAGCCAATGCCCTGAATTTCATGTATAGTAAGAAAAAGGGAGCAATCCGTGGTCTTTGCTTCCCCTTAAGTGAATTCCCACCTGTCATTTTCCCTGCACGTGACTAGCAGCTGGGCCACTGGTGTTAGGCCCTCATGAAGGTTGGAGGCAGACTCAGCCTCCGTGTTGTTCCAACAGCAGCTTGGGCTTTGCCAGATGTTTATAGGTTACGTCCCCTGTGGAGCGCATGGAGGATGGGGGGCAGGGAGAGCGGGAGAGATGGACACCCACGCGGGCGTGCATATGGAGACCCGGAGAAATGCATAAACACAGTAAGAGAAACAGAGATGGAGAGGGGTGCAGGGAAGGCAGAGGAGGAGGAATGAGCGGGCAAGGAAACAGGGAGAAGACAAAGTGGAGGAGGGCAGCATGCACAGGCAGCAGCAGGACGGAAGGACAGAAGGACAGAAGAAGGAAAGAAAGGGAGGGGACCCTAGAGAGACCCACACAGAGAAAAGAGAGGCAGGGAAAACAAGCGAACAGTGAGAAACCAGAGATGGAGATAGATCGGGGTGGAAGACCCCTTGGAGCTAGAGAAGTGGTCGATGCGGACACTTTGGGGGCCACAGACGCTGCCCAGAGTGACCCTTCTGGGCACCTTGTGGGCCAGAGGGACTGGGGTTCCTCGGGCCGGGATGGTCTGGCAGGGGACATTCCCTGGTGGGTGATGGCAGCCCTGAGGCCACGGCGGGTCGTCTTTCCAGGAACAGTATATCCCATGCAATAAGTGGGCCATACTTATCCTAAACAATTATGCATTGGTCCTCTGATAGTCGAATTCAAACGGGCATCCTGGATTTTGATTTACTAAATCTGGCAGCCCTACCCCTCCTTTCTGGCGCCCCTGAACTCCTAGGTATTCACGCTGTTCCAGCCTCCTTGCTGTTCCTCAAACACGTTGGGCATTTACTGTTCCCTGCCTGGAAGCCACAGGACCTTCCCTGGCTCCCTAAAACTGCAGCCTTCACCAGACTCCCCGGCTCCCCCTCCCCTTCCACGCTTTCTTGATCTTAGCGCTCACCTCTCTGTGATTGCTGTCTGTTTCCCTCCTAGACTCTGTGCTCCACGCTAACCCAGAGAGCTGTCTCTTTCATTCCTTGCTCTTTCTTGCCACAGCATCTGGCACATCGGAGAACTAATGTCGGATGAATGTGTAAACCCCAGATTCTATCCAGTCTCTTCTCTGAGCAAATTTTCCACCCAGCCCACATCCCGGGGGCATTGGCCAGCTCCTTGCTCTGGTGAAAACGCCAAGTATCAGGATTTCGGGGATGGTGTGGGGCACCTTTGTCTTTTGGTTTGTTTTTTGTTTTGTTTTGTTTTGCTATCTAGTGAAGCCACATGCATTCATTCATTTCAATGGGAATTTATTAAGAGCCAACTATGTGCTGGACAATGATGTATACGGGGGCGAAGGAAGCAAACTCTCCTGGGACCCCAGCCCAGAACAGTCTTCATGTGATGTAGGTGCACGTTGATGATCTGAGAGAGGTCGGGAGGAAAGGAGGAAGGCAGACAGGCAGGCAGAGGAGGAGGGATCACATTAAACATGAAATGGCTACTTGTAATGAGCACTGACTATATTCAATTCCATCTTTAATTAATTTATTTTTAAAGTTTATTTATTTAAGTAATCTCTACACCCAACATGGGGCTCGAACTCACGACCTCAAGATTAAGAGCCACACACCCTACTAAGCCAGCCAGGTGCCCCTCCAATTGGGTCTCTTAAAGGAGGAGGGGGTGGCATGATTCCCGCTGGTGGGGAAATGGTTGAGGACCCTGTTGGATCCAGCCAGGATTTCTAGCTGCAAGCATCAAAGACAGATTTGGATTGATGACAGCACAAAAGGAGAAAAAAGGATTCTGGTTGCTCTTAAAGCTTCTGTGAGCATTGGAAAGTAGGTCTGGGGTCATGTAGCAGGGTGAGCGCCCAAATCCTGTTGTCAAGGGATCTGCAGAGGGTACCGGCACTCGGCACCACGGCTGGTGTTGGGGACCGGGTCTTCTTGCTGTCCCCAGCCCCGGACTTTGTTCCACTGGCTGTCATGGGTGTCCTGGTGTCCAGCCATGTCCCCCCCCCCCAACCATGGCAGGTGGATCTGCTGGGCTGAGTTTAGTCATGTGCTCACTGCCCCCCGCCCCCTGCCAGGAAAGCTGGGAGATTGAGGATCTAGATTTTGAGCCCTTCTGGTGGATGAGGTGCTCACTCCTCCATGATTCATAGGATGGGCATCCCCTGGCCTAGGAAAGGCGGCCGATTCTGGGCAGCTGAAGGGAATGACAAGGGCCCCAAACAATGCCCTCCATCCTCACAAAGCCTGTCCCAGACCTCAAGAAGGGAGGTAGGCCATAGAAACCAAACTGGTGAAGAACCTTGTAAAACTTAGGGAGATTTCTTCCCAGGAGGGGCGCTGTTGTCACCCACAAACGTGTTTGGCCCCCCACATCTGGGCCTCCTAGGGGTGTGTTCTCTTTCCTTGCTGAAAGGAGGGAAAGATGGAGTTTCTTGCGGGCGGGGCCAGAGGGCTGGGGCAGAGAGAAAGGGCCGGCGTGTGGGGAGTCCCTGGCAGGAGGGGAGTCCCCAGCATGGAGGTGATGGGGAGGGAAGCCCTGGGTGTGTGCCGTGCCACGCAGGACCTCAGGGAGGGAGGCGCATGAGGCCATGTCTGGAAGGGAGGGGATGTTGGAGGAAGGAAGCAGGCCCGGAGCCCCATCCCACAGTGCGCCCTGGTCTGCAGGCCCAGAAGGGCATCTGATGCCGAATGAGAAGCGTTGCTTTCTCAAACTCTGTGGTTTCTGGAATTCCCTGGCACCCCAGGGTCCTTGGACCCTGCTGTCCACAGAGGGTAGGGCCCTGCAGAAGCCACGGTTGCTGCCCTCAGCTGCTGCTCCCCCCGCCGTGCCCAGGAGCGTGTTCACCAGCTGGCAGGCCGCATCTGGGCTCCGTTCTGCAGGGCCCAGCCTGGCTGAGACGCGGGAGGAATCGGGGCAGAGAGGTCTGAGGAGGGCGGGGAACAGCACGTGCCCCTGGGCTTCTCCTCCTCGCTGTCCCAGCTCTGCGGTGTGGCTTCGGGGACATCCCTGTCTCTCCCCGGACCTCAGTCTTCTTATCTGCAAAGCGGGCCCACTGTCCCCCGGGGTGGGCAGATGGGCGCCTCACCAAGCCCAGTCCAGATGATATGGTCTCACAAATGTCTCCTGAGCGCCCGTTCTTGGCGAGTCCTCTGCCAGGCGCTGGTCACACGTCAGCGAAGGAGTCAGACTGTCGTGAGGTCCTGATGAAGAAGTGGTTGTGGATGCTGATTTTGGGGTCTACAAAGTCTTATTTCGGGGAATGGCGTCCCCTGTCACTGTCTCCTGTACACAGGAGAGGATGAGAAAGAAACCAGGTTTGGTACGAGTCTGCGGCTGGCGGGGAAGGAGGCAGCTGGGGCCTGGGGGCAGGCAGGCTGGGACGGCAGGAGACCTGGGCCTGGGGAGGATCCCTGCCCCTGAGCCTCCGTGTCCCACCTACCCAGGCGGCGTGTGCTCGTCACGGGGCTGACAGGGCGAGGGAGGAGTCCGTGCAGCCTCTGTGCGACGTCCCTTCACCCATGGCAGATGTCCCTGATTGCCTCCAGGAGGCGTCTCCCTGTGCTCAGTCACTGTCATCTGCTCCGGCCTTTTCTGATGCACCCCGGCCCTCCCCTCACTCCCCCGGGGACACGGTGCAGGGTGAGTCACCCCGCACGGCATGCAAGCCTTTCCTCCCTGGGCTCTAGAGCACTCTAGAGTCTCCAGAGCATGCTGCAGGCTCTCATCAGACACCTGTTGCCGCCCTGCAGGGAGGGGGCGTCCACTATTGTCCCCACTGATGGAGGAGCTACCGAAGCTCAGCGGGGCCAGGACGTATCCAGAATCACTGGCCAGATCATCCCTCGAAACCAGGCCACGAGAGTCTGCCTCCCCACTCACCCTGGTGGCCGCTGACACAGGTCTTGGTGCGGTTGCTGCTGGGCCTGGGGACACATGATTTCGCACTCACGCGGCGTGTTCATCAGCGAGCATGCACACAACCCATAGTATTGCAGCCGCCACGCATGGGGGCCTCTCCCTGTGAGGGAGACACCAGACTCTGCCAGAACGTCGGCCTTTGTTCCAGATTCCAATTCCCTCAATTAGGAATGCTTAAGGTAAGGGAGTACTCGGGGCCCCAGAGGAGGAAGCACCATCTGACGACTGATAAAATATGCATGCATCAAGAGAGCTTCAGCTCTTGTCTTCCTCCACCCCGCTCCTTTGTGGGGCTGGCTGCCCCTCCCCAGCACCCCCCGCCCCCTGCCCCAGGCTCCTAGGTCCTTGCTTGGAAGCAGCAGGCTCAGGGAGCCCGAGGGGGCAAGCTGTTGGCTCCCTGGGAATTCCCGGAGCCAGACCTGGGTTTTTCTCCTTACCTGGGACTAGGCCCCCGTTCGGCACCATGGAACCAGCTCTGGTCAGACCTGACTGGGATTGTATCTCATCTGACCTTCACCTTTAACCACTGAGGCCCCAGAGGTGGTGCACACACTCAGGGTGCCATTGTCACCTCCCTCAAAAGGGAACTGTTGTGGGTCCAAGCGTATACTCCGAAAGACACGTCAAAGGTGTAATTCCAGTACCTGCGATTGTGACCTTATTTGGAAAAAAAGGTCTTTGCAGAGGGTAATTCGTTCATTGAAGACAGGTCACGCCGGATGAGGGCGGGCCCTAAGCCCAGGACTTCGTCTTTACATAAGAAGGACTCAGGAAGACCCAGAGATGGGCAGAAGAGGCCAGCTGATGGACCAGAGGGACACGGCCACGAGCCACGGAACGCCTGGAGCCCCCAGAAACCAGAAGAAGCCGGCGGGAGCCTCCCCTGGAGCCTTCCAAGGGAGTATGGCCCTTCTGGACTGGGAGAGGGTAAATCTCTGCAGTTCTAAGTTGCCCACATTGTAGCAGTTCTTGGCAGTGGTCCTGGAAGATTCCTACAGGGAGATTAACAGGGTGGTTTGAAAGATCAGAATAATGACCGCCACACCGCCTGCCGAAGATACTTCCTTCTCCGGTCTTGGCGAGTTCCCAGTGAGGCAGGTGCTGCTCTGCTCTCTTCCACAGCAAGGACACTGAGGCTTCGGGAAAGGAAATAGTCGCCCGAGCTTGGCTGCTGGGACAGGTGGGTCTGGGATAAGGACTGAGGCCGGCCGGCCAGCACCCCGTGTCTGTCGAGTGTCACGCCTGCCCGTCTTCCTTGTGGCTGCAGAGCCTATCACCCCAAATGTAGCAGCTAAAGCCAACCCTGGTCAGTTAACTGATCTATCTATCTGAATATAAAATTTATTATTTTTCTGATCAGTGATAATATGTGTTCATTGTAGACTATCCATCCCCTAGTTCCACCACTAGGGATGGCACCTGCTAATAATTTGGTGCCTTGTTCCCCCCTGGTCTTTATATCCACCTAGCTATTGACAAAGACACACACACAAACATAGGTAACAAACTAGGCATTTTCCCCTAATTCTTCTGCGTGTTCCCCTTCCGTCATCAGGCACGTCTTTAAATTGCATTGAAGAATCTTCATGTATAAACAAGGCCACCGTCAGCCCATGTGGCACCAGCTTATACGGTACCTTTGTGTAAATTAGCAAAAGGTGGCCCCTCCGGGTAGGGGCACATGGCTTAGCAGGTGGAAACAGAAAATGTCCTTTTGCAAACAGCCCTGCCTCCAGAGCACATAGTCGAGTGAGCAGGTGCAGTTTAGAATTCACCCTTACCTTGGCTGCTCGGAGGGGGCCTTTGTGCAGTGCTCAACCTGCCCAACCATATGTGGTGGCCCTGGGCACCAAAAGCATTCTTAAACGATGCGGGCACTTCCCATATAGATATTAATCAAAGATTCATGCAAAATTCACGCAAATTATGAAACCATAGTTGGGATGAGTGGAACCCAAATACTTTGGCTCTAGAGTTGTTGTTTAAATCTCTCTTCCAGGTGAATTGCCCATTTCTGTCTCCCTGGCATCTAGCAGAGTACTAGGCATCGAGGAGACGCTCTGTCTTTATAAAACTGAAATGAAATGAAATGAAACAAAGCAGTGGTTTTAAAATATTTCTGCAGATTCTTCAGCACTCCCCCTATGAAAAGGTGGGGTCTATTTCCTGTTCTCTTGGTGGTGGGCTGGCCTTTATGAGTTGCCTCTACCCCAAAAGTGCTGGGAGGAGTGCTGCATGACCTCTTAGGGTAGGTCATAAAAGACGATACGGCTCCTGCTCGGTTGTCTCTGCCCTTCCCCCCACCATGTGCCGCTGGAACTGAGAGCCACAACGGCATGAAGAAAGCCAGGCAGCCCCATGGATAGACCATGTGTTGGTGCTCAAGCTCCAGTCCTAGCCGAGGCCCTGGCCAGCTGCCGATGTCACCTGCAGGATGTTGGGGGGTGTGTGTGGTGAGCTTGCCGATGATTCCAGACCCAACCTTCATGCTGCACCCATTGAGGCTGAGTGGAGCAGAGATGTGCCTCTGCACCAAGCCTCACCCACTTGGAGATTGGTGAGCAAAATAAATGCCACCAGGCATGGCAACTGGGAGAATGCCATTTACATTGTACTGGCAAAGTGCTGTCCAGCTTGCAAATCCCTTTCCTGCTATTCTCTGAGCTACCTGGAGCACACCTGTGGGTGAAGGATGGTGGGCGCCAGGACAGGAGTAGAGACTTGATGGGGACCGGTAGCAGAACAGCCTAGACCCCCAGCACCTGGTCCTTTAAACGCCATGCCCTTCCACTGTCCTGAAAGAGTTCTCTGGCCACAGGTCTCCTCCGAAGGGATCACCTGTGGGGATTTTTTCAGAACTCTAATTTCAAAGGATTCTGAAATGAGGCTGATTGAATCACAGGTCTTGGTTGGGAAGGACATCACTGAGCGGATGCCCCCGGGGGTCAGCTTAGCATCTTCAGACCAGAGGGAAGAAACAGCAGGGGTCAGCACTCCTGAGCTCCCAGGGCCTCTGCATCCTGGCCTCTCAGCTAAGGGAAGGGTCAGCCACAAAGGAAATCGGATGAGAAGGCAGAAGAAAACCTGGTGGGAAGCAGGAACCTCAGCCGGATTAGCAAGTGACCAGAACTAAGTCGTCAAAGGACCTGGATGAAAGGCTGGAGATCACTCAGGGGAGAGTTTAAACACAGACCGCTTAAGTGGTAACAGACCCAAAGTGAGGGGATCAAAGAGCACTTCGGAATCACAGCGCAGCCCAGCCGGCCTGGAAGCTGCCTACCTTGTGGATCTGGGGGCAGGCAGGGCCGGGAGGGGGGAGGGGCGTGCTGACACAGTAAGGCTTCACCCTCAAGCCCAGCTTCCCCTCCTACTCGGGAGCAGGTAGGACCCTACTGAGCAGCTATTGGCTTGTTTTCCCTTTGTATTTGGAAATAATTATAGACTCACAAGAAATTTGGTGGGGGGGTGGGGGAAAGGACCTTGGGTCCTGTGAACTCCTCACAGCTTCAGCCAGGGTGACATCCCGAAGCCCTCCAGTATCAAAGTCTGGGGACAGACGTTGGTGCAACAGTGGGACCTATCATGTGTGTGTCTGTGTGTGTGTGTGATGCACTTTCCTCCCGCGGATAAATCCACATACCCACCACAGTAACTGAGACACAGAACTTCTCCATCACCACGAAGGAGCCCCCTTCTGCTACGCAGTTACGGTTGCGAGCCCGGGGCCTCCCCAGGACTGATTCCTGGCCACCAAGCATGTTTTCTCCATCTCAGAATTTTGTCATTTTGAGGACAGTACACGGATGGGATCCTACAGCAGGTACCACCTTGAGATGGGCCTCTCTTCGCTCAGCAGAGTACCTCGGAGATTCCCCCCCTTCCCGGCTGCTACAGGCACCCATAACATCCCTCTTGGTTCTTAAGCAGTGTTCCACAGCATGGGGGGTAGCATGGTTTGTTGACCCCACAGAGGACGTTGGAGTGGTTTCCAGATTTTGGCAATTACAACAGTTATGCTCACTGAATGATACGTAGGTTTTAATGGGGGAGCCCCCCTCCATCCATAACCTCCCTAAGGAGCACATGATTAAATTTGACTCCAGGATGTTGATTTAGATGCCTCCACAATGTCAGCTGTGCTATCCTCTACAAGAAGAATTTCCCTCTGGGCCAGAAAAGCAATGTTTCTCTTTAGCCTTTAGTAGATTTTTATCCATGGACTCTGGGAATCTTGTCATTGATGGAGTTCTGTCTTTGCTTTGGCTACTAGGAAGACCTTGGCTTTTTAATCTTTTTTTTTTTTTAATTTTAACTTTTTGCTTCTACCCATTAAGTATAACCACATGGAGGATTTTATCAGAATTCCAGGAAAGTCTCCCAGGGGAGAGAAAAATCTACCAGTACTGGAGACCAGACCACATTTCTTAGGAGGTAAATTGTCAGTGCTCAGCGATGAGTGGGGAAGCGGGAAGCCGGGAAGAGATGGGTCATCTTTGCTGGACTTGGAGCTCCCTGGGTGTCAGGACACTGTGCATTTGTCCACTTTTTCCCTTCCCACGCCAAGCACGAGGCAAGGTGCCAAGTAGTCACACCCGATAACGCCCAGCCCTTAGACTGCGGCTCCCTCCCAAGGATGGTAGTGGGCGTCCTATCCAGTGGGTCCAGCTGGGACCCCTGGGAGTTGGAGAGACCAAGAGCATGTGGGAATGTAAGGATGGGTGAGAGGCGGGCCTTCGGAGCCCCGAGGTGTGATATGCTAAGAGGGACCTGGATTTCTGGTTTCCCAGAACAGAAAATACAATTTTGAGGGCCTCAGTTTGCTACCCACGTTTGCTCTTGCTGAGTAAGTCCATCAATTAAGACAACACTCAAAGACCCAGGCACACACAAACCTATGTACAAAGAACAACCACTACCATCTCCTGCCCCAACTCTCTCTTTCTCTTTCTGTCTCACATGCGCGCGCGCGCACACACACACACACACACACACACACACACACACACACACACACAGAGGAAGAGCAATATTGGAATCAAAGGTTGAACTTTAAACTGAAGATGTGTGGAATTTCTTGTTTTTCTTTCCAGTTCACTCACTTGGAGGTCATGCATTCTTCACATG